>CAUYQV010176627.1:0-57429 GCA_963574575.1 Galagoides demidoff | reverse complement strand
GGCGCCCGCCACAACGCCCGGCCATTTTTTGGTTGCAGCCATCATTGTTGTTTGGCGGGCCCGGGCTGGGGATTCGAACCCGCCACCTTAGGTGTACGTGGCTGGCGCCTTAGCCAATTGAGCCACAGGCGCCGAGCCAAGCACTTTTTCATAAGTTTGATGGCATTTGGATAGCTGATTCTGAGAAGTACCTGTTCAAGCCTTTTGTCCAAACTTATTTGATTGTCTTTTTCTTTTTTTTTGAGACAGAGTCTCAAGCTATCACCCTGGGTAGAATGCTGTGGCGTCATAGCTCACAGCAATCTCCAACTCAGGCTCAAGCGATCCTCTTGCCTTAGTTTTTCTTTCTTTTTTTTTGAGACAGAGTCTTACTATGTTGCCCTTGATAGAATGCTGTGGCATCACAGGTCACAGCAACCTCAAACTCTTGGGCTTAAGTGATTCTCTTGCCTTAGCCTCCTAAGTAGCTGGGACTATAGGTGCTCACCACAGCGCTGGGCTATTGTTTTTATTTGTTTGTTTTTAGTAGAGAGAGGGTTTTGTTTGTTTGTTTTTAGTAGAGATAGGGTCTAGCTTTTTGCTTAGGCTGGTCTCCAACTCAGGAGCTCAAGCTATCCACCCGAATTGGCCTCCCAGAGTGCTAGGATTACAGTTGTGAGCCACTGCACCTAGCCTGATTGTCTTTTTCTTAGAGATGTGTAGGAATTCTTTATATTCTGGATATGAGAATACCTATTAATACAGATCACTGCAGATCTCTATTCCCTGTCTGTGACTTGCCTTTTCACTCTTTTGGTAAGTAGAATTTCTTAATTTTAATGAAGTTAATTTATTTACTTTTGTGCTTCTTGTGTTCTATTTAGGAAATCTTTTTATATCCTGAGCTTCAGAAGATGTTCTCCAGTTTTTTCCTAGTTTCATTTTAAGTTCACGGTTCATCTCACATTAATTTTGGTATATTGTATGAGTTAGGGATCAAAGTTTGTATTTTCATGTGGAGAACCAATTGCTCATGATAAGAACACAAAGTAAGAGTGGAAGGGAACTTCTTAATCTGATAATTAGTATTTCAAAAAAATTCCATAGCTAACATTCTACAAAATATTGGAATACTTTTCCCCTGAGGTTATCAATGAGACAAGAATGTCCATTATTACCACTTCTTTTTTTTTGAGACAGAGTCTCTGTTGCCCTTGGTAGAGTGGTATGCTGTCACAGCTCACAGCAACCTCAAACTCTTGGGCTCAAGCAGTTCTCTTGTCTCAGCTGCCTGAGTAGCTGGAACTACAGGTGCCCTCATAATGCCCTACTATTTTTAGAGATGGGGGTCTTGCTCTTGTGCAGGGTGGTGGTCTCAAACCTGTGAGAGGCAATCCACCTGTCTCAGCCTCCCAGAGTGCTAGTATTACAAGCATGAGCCACCACTCCCAGCCTCCATTATTACCACTTCTAATCAATGTCATACTGGAGATTACAAACAGTATAATACAAGGCAAGAAATGGAAATAAAAGATTGGAATGGAAGAAGCAAAACTGTCTTTGTTTGCAGATCACTTCATTATTTTTTTTTTGTTTTTTTTTTTTGAGACAGAGCCTCAAGCTATCCCCCTGGGTAGAGTGCGATCGCATCACAGCTCATAGCAACCTCCAACTCCTGGGCTCAAGCAAGTCTCCTGCCTCAGCCTCCCAAGTAGCTGGGACCACGGGCACCCGCCACAACGCTCGGCCACTTTTTGGTTGCAGCCATCATTGTTGTTTGGCGGGCCCGGGCTGGGGATTTGAACCCGCCACCTTAGGTGCATGTGGCTGGCACCCTAGCCGCCCGAGCCACAGGCACCGAGCCCACTTCATTGTTTATGCAGTATCTGAACTATTAAAATTAAGTAACTTTAGTAAGATCACTTGATACAATATACAGAATCTAAGGTACTTCTACGTACAAATAATAATTAAAAAGCATCTGATACCTAGAAGTATATCTAGCATATCTAACAAATAATATTCAAGACTCCTCCAGTACTAAGCATAATGGGATAGCACCTATAATCCCAGTCACTCAGGAGACTGAGATGGGAGGACTGCTAGAGCCTAGGAAGTTTGAGGCCACCCTCGGCAACATAGTGAGACCCCATTCCTTAAAAAAAAAAGTAAAGTGATGAGGACGCTAAAGAGATTTTTTTTTTTTTTTAAACAAGAGCCTCAAACTGTCGCCTGGGTAGAGTCCTCTGGCGTCACAGCTCATAGCAACCTCAAACTCTTGGGCTTAAGCAGTTCTCTTGCCTCAGCCTCCCAAATAGCTGGGACTACAGGTGCCAGCCACAATGCCCAGCTATTTTTATGTTACAGTTGTCATTGTTGTTTGGCAGGCCCCAGCTGGGTTTGAACCCAACAGCCTTGGTGTATGTGGCCGGCACTCTACCCACAGAGCTACAGGCATCGCCCAGTTTTTTTTTTTTTTTTGGTGATACTCTTTTGAAGACAGCAAAGAGATTATTATTATTTATTTTTTTGAGGCAGAGTCTCACTTTGTGGCCCTGGGTAGAGTGCCATCGTGTCATAATTCATAGCAACCTCAAACTCCTAGGTTTAAGCGATTCTCTCGCCTTGGCCTCCCAAGTGGCTGGGTCTATAGGCACCTGCCACAACACCCAGCTACTTTTAGAGGAGAAGTCTTGCTCTGGCTCAGGCTGAGATTACACGTGTGAGCAGCCACCTCACCTGACAGATTATTTTTTTAACAAGGATTTGTGAACTGAAAACTATTAAACATGAGAGAAATTAAAGCTAATGAAGAGATACACTCTATTCATAGATTAAAATTTTAAGCATTGGTATGATATTAGTTTCTGTCTTAGTTTCTTTTATATCCCCAACACCTAACATGGTGCCTTGCAAATAGGAATGTTTAAATAAAATACAATTTTTAGAAACTATTTCAAAATAATTATAGATTTATAGGAAGTTGCAAAAATAGAGAGGTCCTGTGTATACTTCACCCAGTTTACCCCAATGATGACCGCTTACATATGTGTGGTACAATATCAAAACCAAGAAGTTAGCTGGGCGCCTGTAGTACAGTGGTTATGGTGCCAGCCACATACACAGAGGCTGGTGGGTTCGAACCCTGCCTGAGCCAGCTAAACATCAATGACAACTGCAACATAAAAATAGCCAGGCATTGTGATGAGTGCCTGTAGTCCTCCCTAGCTATTCTTGGGAGGCTGAGGCAAGAGAATCGCTTAAGCCCCAAGAGTTTGAGGTTGCTGTGAGCTGTGACGTCAGAGACTCTACACATGACAACAGCTTCAGACTTTGTCTCAAAAAAAAAAAACAAATCCAAGAAGTTGACATTGCTGCAGTCAACAAACCTTATTCAGATTTCACCAGCTTTGCATGCACTCATGTGTGTGATCTGATCACATGTTTAGATTTTTGTGACCACCATACTCAAGATGCAGAAAGGTTCTGTCATTCTGTCACTGTAAAGATGCTTCTTGCTATCTGTCCCTTTGTAATCCCCTCCCTGTGCCTTCCTGGCAATCACTAATCTATTCCCCATCTCTTTGTTGTTTTGTCAATGTGAATAACTGAATGAGAAGATAGTTATTTTGTACTAAAGTTTAAAGAGGGAAGCTTAGTGGCAAAGTCTTAGAGTAATTATGTCTAGGTGCAATCTCATTTCGAGTCATCAGTTTTACCTCTCAAAAACTTGATTTTTATGAAATCGCCCTTAATGCTTAGTTAGATTCAAGAGGTACAACTTTTGCTAACCTGAGTTGAACCAGAGGTGAACCATAATAACAAAATGTTAATTTGGGCCAATGTGTTTGGTGATGAGTGCGGAGTCCTTCCCAAAGGAAACCAACTTACAATGAATTATTATTCTCAAGGCTGCCAAGTGAGCATTCTATCAGGGCAAAGAGATAATGTTACCCATTTCTGACAGAGATGTAGCTACCAAGTTCATGAGAATAGAAACATGATTGCCTCTTTCTGGATTCTCTTGCATAACATGGAGTTTTAAGATAATTAGGCAGATTACAGTTATTTGAGTATCTTCCAATTTCTGAGACGTGTTACTTTACAGTGGTGTCACTCAGGCTGTGATACTTTTAAATTTCAATCTCAGAATGGCCTTTTCCTTGTCACTGAATGCTGGGGATACTCTACTATAGTCACCAATATATGCCAACTAAAGTTGGGGGTCCAAAGCTCAAAGACTTCATAATTTTATGAGACAGATCCTTCTGTGTTACCTGCATTTTGGCCTTTAGCTCAGATCTAAGGACCCATAATCAGGAAGAGGTAGTACCTTTTATGTACATTTCTTTGGTATATTTTTGGGTTCTTTTTTCTTAGGCAGATTTCAAGCAGACAACTTAAACAAGCTGAAGAACCTATGCAGTAAGACAATTGGAGAGAAAATGAAGGTAAGAGAACTCAGTAATAAATGGCCTTAAGAGCTGAGCCTTGAGTCAGTATTCAAATTCTATGACATGCTGAATTTTTTACCAAAGGGGGAAATATTATTTAAAAGAAAAGGAAGGAGAGAACTAAGAGACACTTTCATTGACCTGACATTAAGCCTACCTTCTGTATTCAGATGAGATTCTTGCGACTAGTCATTTGTCTGTTCTTTTTTTATAATAGGAATATAAATTCCAGCAGTCAACTTTTCCAGGCTTAACCCATGGTACCAAAAAGATTTTCTTATGGTAGACTTCATATTTTTTTGCCCAGTGTAGTCATGCTTCATAATGAAAAGAGCATAGGTGTGGAGTTCAAATCTTGCCTTGGCCTCCTGTTAGGTTATGCAACTTCTAGGCAAATGATAATACTGATGATCACTTTTAGAATGAAATTGTTAGAATACAGTTTTGTTTCCTTTTTTGTTTTTTTAGTGTAGAAAACTTGGCACAGTGTCCAGAACATGTAGTTGTTCAACAATTGTGAGTTATAGGCCTGCATAGAAAAAAATCCTTCCTGGACAGGCGCAGTGGCTCACACCTGTAATCCTAGCACTCTGGGAGGCTGAGGTGGGTGGATCGCCTGAGTTCAAGAATTCAAGACCAGCCTGAGATAGAGCAAGACCCCATCTCTACTAAAAATAGAAAAACTAGGCAGGCCTTGTAGCACATGACTATAGTCTCAGATGCTCAGGAGGCTGAGGTAAGAGGATTGGTCAAGCCCAGGAGTTGGAGGTTGCTGTGAGCTGTGTGACACCACAGCACTTTACCAAGAGTGATACAGTGAGACTCTGTCTCTAAAAAAAAGTCATACTTTAAGTTAGTTGCAGAGTCAGACTTTGAACTTAGAACTTGAATTTGCTGCCTTAGGGGACTGTGAAATAACAAGGGAGTCCCATAACTATCTTGCTACTGTATGTTCACCTTGCTAATATTGCCATTGCAAAAATCTTGAGATTTAGCCATTTTTTTCCTACCTCAGTAATCTCTGCTGCTTCTTACCAAGATTCATTCTGATATTTTCAAGGTGATTTCACTCCTGAGTCACTGAAGTATGTGAGTGGGGTTATGGGTTAGAGTCCTGACTTTCAATTTGGTGTATTAGAAAGTATAATGAAACTAAAGGATTCCCATGCTTTACCTGTAGACAGTTTAGTTCTTTCTCATAACTCCATTTTGTGCAGTGGAATATGAAGTGGTTTAAACATCATTGCCTATTGTTGTATGTGTAGAATAAAAAAATCTTTAAGGCGTCAGATATGATTTCTACACTTTGTTATACTTGCAAAGCAGGTGCTCGGCTTTCTCAAATTATTTCTATACAAGTTTTGCTGAAGTCTTAGGTATCTGGTTATAATAGCCTTTGACTAATTTTCTTTCAGCTCTTTTTCATTTACGAAGAATTTGACTTTTTGGTTTTGGAAGTACTCTTTGAGAGAATTTGACCTTTAACATTGGTCTTAAAATTGTTTTGTGCAAGGACTAGAAATGGTAATTTGGCATAATATCATAAAGGTGAGACGAGAACCCGGGGAGAAGGAAATCTAGCCCTGGCTACACCCCTGCCATTTTGTCTAATTGCATTAATAGTTCTAAACTTCGTTGCAGATTCTGTGACTTTTCATTTTATTTTCCTTGATTGTCTGATATCATGTCTTTCTGTCCATCCGTCTCCCCCCTTAGCCTCAATATTGGGGTTGTTAGCAGGCAGACAAGGATTCACACCCGAGCGCCTGCCCCAAGGCCTGCTCCTGAGCACCACACTGCACTTCTCACAGTTCATGGTTCATGAACGTTTCAAATACATTCTCTTTTGATTCTTATGATGTTGTACGTCCAGGGAAAAACATTCTTCTGATGTTCTTGATGAGGTTAACTCTAACCCCAGCAGGTTAATTGATTTGACCAGGATCAAAAAGCTAGGAAATGGGCTCAGCCCCCAGAGCTCAGTGGTCACCATGCCAGCCACATACACTGGGGCTGGGGGGTTCGAACCTGGCCCTGGCCTGGAGGACCTGGAGAAGTAGGAAGAGCAAAAACCTGAGCTGAGGGTTGTGGTCTATTCATTGGCGTGAGAACCTGCCCATCACCTGCACTCTGTAAACCAATTGGAGATTCTAAAACAGGAAGTAGTAACCCAGTGGGCAGACTCCAAAGGGGTGTGGAGTTTGAAACAGGAAAAGGTGGAGTTATCTGGGCCTATTTCAGGGAGTACAGTGACAACCTCAACAAAAAAAATAGCTAGGGCTTGGCGCCTGTGGCTCAAGTGGCCAAGGCGCCAGCCACGTACACCTAAGGTGGCCGGTTCGAATCCAGCCCGGCCCCCAAAACAACAATGACGGCTGCAACCAAAAAACAGCCAGGCGTTGTGGCCGGCACCTGTGGTCCCAGCTACTCGGGAGGCCAAGACAGGAGACTCACTTGAGCCCAGGAATTGGAGGTTGCTGTGAGCTGTGATGCCACTGTACTCTGCCCAGGGGGACAGCTTGAGGCTCCTGTCTCAAAAAAAAAAATAGCTAGGCATTGTGGTGGGCACCTGCAGTCCCAGGTACTTGGGAGACTGAGGCAAGAGAATCGCTTAAGCTCAGGAGTTGGAGGTTCCTATGAGCTGTGACACCATGGCACTCTACCCAGGGTGACATAGTGAGATTCTGTCTAAAAAAATAAAAGCTAGGAAATGGCAGAATAGGGAACTTGAAACTTTGACTTCTGGCTTCCAGTTTAATTTTTCTCTTACCTGTTGGATCTGTTAGAGAAAGTTATGTAGTGGGTGCTGTGATTAATTTATACAATATATTAATTTGGTGTATACTTCATAAAACAGTACAGAGATTTTCTTTTATTTAATCGTGTTGGGTTTTTTTCTTCCTGCAGAAAAAAGAGCCAGTGGGAGATGATGAATCCATTCCAGATAATGTATTAAATTTTGATGACCTCACTGCAGACATGTTAGCTGTAAGTGATTGTCCTTTTCTAAAGTGGCGTCTCTGTTCTTTTGTCTTGGCTTTGTTCCTAGACAGAGAGTGCCAGCACTCAGCTCTAGACAGCATTGTGGCATCCATGAATTTCTGCTGCTGGGAAGGAAATGTCCCCACCTAACTCTAGTTGTATTCTATGCTTGAGCATGTATTAGACAACAGAGATGGAGACAGAGTAGCAAAATCAAGGGTAGGAAGAATAGAAAAAGGAATGGAACTGTATTTGTTTTATGTGACTCCATTTTCTACCCCTGATTTCACAAAGTCAAGGAACTGTTCAATTTACCGTAACAGAGTTAAAATTCACCATACTAGCCTAAAGTAGTAATTTTTGAGATTTTTAGTCACTGAACCCTGTCTTGAATCCCTTAACACATAGCAAGAGCATAAACCAAAGAAGCAAAGTTACTGTGTTTTCAGGGCTAGGTTGACAGCCTATTCCACCTAACCCTACATACCAAGGGTTCCCTGAAAGGCAATCAGAGCATAGTTTGAAACTTCTGCAATAAGGAATACACAGTAAGCTTAATCCAAAGTCTCTTATTCATACTAAATTTATAATCTTCCTAGGACAATTAAATGTAGCGTAGCATATTGAAAGAGTGCAAAATTGGTTCAATCAGGAAAATCAGAAAGTGCAAGAAAGGGAAAATTCTCTTAAGAGAGCTCAGCTACAACTCCTGAGATGGCCTCGGCACCCATGCTCAGTGGTTAGGGCGCTGGCCACATACACCGGGGGCTGGCAAGGCTGGCAGGTTCGAACCAGCCAGGGCCTGCTAAACAACAATGACAACAACAACAAAAATAGCCGGGCGTTGTGGTGGGCACCTGTAGTCTCAGCTAGGTGGGAGGCTGAGACAAGAAAATCACTTAAACCCAAGAGTTTGAGGTTGCTATGAGCTGTGATGCCACAACACAGCCACAGCACTCTACCCAGGGTGACATAGTGAGACTCTGTCTTAAAAAAAAAAAACCTCCTGAGATGTATTGAAGCAGTAAGAGTGGGAAAAATTTATCCATCTCTGCCTTGGGGAGCCCAAAGAAAAATACCAATGGATGTGCAGAGAAAGACTCCCTGGATGAAATAAATCTCAGTTCTTCAAAAGCCTTTGTTTTCAGTTTTTATAATGCTACCACAAGGGTTATCTTCAAAGCCTGACAATGTGATTCCTATGCTGGGTCCTGCTTACCGGCTGGCCCATTTATTTGCAGAAACTGAAAGTCTCACAAATCAAAGAAGTTCGACTCCTCATCGATGAAGCCATTCTGAAGTGTGATGCTGAGCGGATAAAGCTGGAAGCAGAGCGATTTGAGAATCTCCGAGAGATTGGGAACCTTCTACATCCCTCTGTGCCCATCAGTAACGATGAGGTGGGTGGCTGTAGCACAGCAGGGGGCCACCTTACCCACCTTACAGCTCTGTCTCTATGGAGGCAGGGTGGGAGGAGATCAGTGAAATACTGGTGCTCTGTGTCAGAAGCAGGCTCTTTGTATATTCCCCCTGCCCACCAATTGAGAATTGCAAGAGTCAGATCCTTGCCTGATTGGGAAATGGCAGAGACAGCAGGTAGGAGGCTCCTGGCACAGAACTCTCTTCTAAATAGAGCTGCTGTCCTCCGCTGTGTGTTGCCCGTGGTAGCAGCAGTCCTGTGGGAGAGATCTGTTAAATCAACCTAACCCCCTCACCCCCACCCTGCTGAGAAACTGCAGGTTGAAGGGAAATCTGCATGACAAAAGTTTCCTGCTGAGCTGGAGCTTCCCCGGCACAAAGCTGCTCTGAGCCCAGCCTTTGTTCCCTGACACCCCAGCCGTGGCAGGGCCCATCTGTGCCTCTTTCATTCATCCCCTGGTGAACGTTAAACTCAATGCCGGCTGGGGTATGCAGGAGGCCACAGAGCACACAGATCGTGAGCAGACTTGGGAGGTCAGGGCCCCCAGCCCGCCCTCAGGTGGCCCTGGAGCCAATGAGAGCCTGGAAGAAAAAAATTTGACATTCTTCTCTGCACCCCAGGCAATGCTAGTTGTCTAAGGGGTTGTCCTTGTGCTGGATTTAGGGAGGTAGTTAAAAGGGTACCAAAAAAAAAAAAAAAAAAAAAAAACCTCAGAGAATACTATAGATCTCTTGAAAATCTTGATTCCCAGCTTCATGGCTAGAGTTACCCTAGGACTTTGTCAATTACTATTTCTCTGCTGAGTAGCAAATTCCCTTCTCTAGTCATTGTGCACAGTGTACCAAAACCTAGTGTATGACTTAGGGGGTGGCAGCACAAAGCTAGGTTGTATTGAATGGAGTTTGGAAAGATGGAGATTGTAGAATTAGGAAATAATGTATCTTTTTTTTTTCCATGTTACAAAAAAACTCACTTTAAGATTTATTTTTTGTAACTTTTTTAAACAGAAGACAACACACTCCTTGGGGGAAAGATGAGGGATTGAGAAGACAGGTCCTGGGTAAAAATTATTATGACAGCACCTGGAGTTGATAGGCCTGCCTAGGAGAGAAACACAGGTGCTGCCACACCAGGAAATAATGTATCTTTCCCTCTGGGTCTTGTGTCCTTAGGATGCTGACAACAAAGTAGAGAGGATCTGGGGCGACTGTACAATCAGGAAGAAGTACTCTCACGTGGACCTGGTGGTGATGGTAGATGGCTTTGAAGGCGAAAAGGGAGCAGTGGTGGCTGGGAGTCGAGGGTACTTCCTGAAGGTAAGAGTGGGGAACCAGTAGGGATCGGATTATAAAAAAAGAAGTAATAAAAATTTTCTAGAAAGAAAAAGAGGCTTGTAATTCATTCTACCATTTGTACTTGCTTTTCTGCAAATGTACTGGTAATTAGATGCAATTCTTGTTCTAAAGCGAGAGAGGGCTTATCAGGATTCCATAGAACAAAAGCCACTAAATGATCCTCCATAATGGATATGTTTTGCTGACTGAATCAGAGCAGTCTCTGCCTTTAAAGAGCTCAGTATAATTGGACAGTCAGACAAGTAACAAAGAATTAAACCTGCTGTGATGCGTACTATGGCATGAGTAGGCCCACGGTGCTTTGAGAACAGGTAGGTGGAGGCATTAAACCCAGATAAGCTGAGGCAGAGGCCAGATGAATTCAGGGAAGCCTTCCAGAAGATATGATAAAATAATTTTGGAAAAAGACTGCACACAAATACATACATGTGAGTATGTGCTACATATACAAATGAGTTTAGCATTTTAAGAATTAGCACAAGAAGGCTGGGCATGGTGCCTTATGCCTGTACTCTCAGCACTTTGGGAAGCTGAGGTAGGAGATCACTTGAGGCCAAGAGTTAGAGATGAGTCTAGGCAACATAGCAAGACCCCATGTCTGTAAAAATTAAAATAAAAAAAGAGCCAAGAGTGGTTGAGTGTGCCTGTAGTTCTAAGAACTTAGGAAGCTGAGGCAGGAGAATTGCGTGAGCCCCAGAGTAGGAGGCTGCAATGAGCTATGATCATGCCATTGCACTCCAGCATGGGTGGCAAAGTAAGACCATGTCTCTTTAAAAAAAATTATGTTTTGGCAGCACCCAGAGCCCAGTAGGTAGGGTGCCAGCCACATACACTGAGGCAGGTGGGTTTGAGCCAGCATGGGCCTGCTAAACAACAATGACAACTGCAACCAAAAAGCAGCTGGGCGTTGTGGCGGGCACCTATAGTCCCAGCTACTTGGGAGGCTGAGGCAAGAGAATTGCTCAAGCCCAGGAGTTTGAGGTTGCTGTGAGCTATGACACCACGGCACTCTACCAAGGGTGACAAAATGATACTCTGTCTTAAAAAAAAAAAAAGAAAAGAAAAGAAATCGTATTTTTAAATTAGCACAGGAAAACTCCCATGTACCCTGGAGGGAATAATCCTCTTCCCTTACTTTGATATCTTAAAGAGAATTCTCTTAACGGTGTGCCTGGATGATAAGCTAGCTGGCTTTGGCAATTAAAAAGAACCTCTTGAATCAGTTGCTGTGGTCCCTGGTTTTGTTGGCCTCCTGTTCTGTTCTCTTGCCCCAGTTGTCTTGTGTATGTCAGTTCTAGCTGATGAACATGATGGTGACAGGACCCAATCATACCGTGTTGTGTCTCTGCTCCTATAGGGGGTCCTGGTATTCCTGGAACAGGCACTCATCCAGTATGCCCTTCGCACTTTGGGAAGTCGGGGCTACACTCCCATTTATACCCCCTTTTTCATGAGGAAGGAGGTCATGCAGGAGGTGGCACAGCTCAGCCAGTTTGATGAAGAACTTTATAAGGTGAGTAGCCCGGGCGTGTGGCAGAATGACTTCTAACTTCAGTGATACGGAGCAGCCCTATTCGATAGAACTTTCTGTGATGATGGAAGTGTTCTATAATGTGACTCTTGAGCACTTAAAATGTGGCTAGTGCAACTTAGGAAGCAAATTTTTAATTTTAATATGTTTGGCTAGTGGCTCTCATATTAGACAGTGCAGATACAGAGCTTCTTGTATCGTTTAATGATGTATCCAAGTTAGGCATACCTTAACACCATGAGCTTGGGAAAGATTCCTGTTTCTTCCTACTCTTTACCCCAGACTGGAAGTTCCCACAGATCACAGCATACTTGTCCGGGGGTGGATGTGGCTTTCAGTCTGTGGCTTCTTCTCAACCGTGGACCATTTCAGGGAAAGCCAGAGGATTCAAATCAAGGTTCAGAATGTCATTGTGATCAACTGGCTCTAACACCAGTGGTAGCACCCCCGTCTGGGTCCAGCACTCAGAATTTCTAGTGCCACATCCACTGCAGGAGAGTTTGCTTCTCATTGGCCCTCTCCTTCAAGACTCCTCTGTCAGAAGTGGGAGCTTTGTTCTTATTGGCCTATTTCTTCCCAGACCCATGAGGGGAAGAGTTAGACAGCAACTACTAGGCTCATCTGATTTATTTTATACAGGGAGATGAGTTTAACAGTAGTTAGACATGTCTTCCTAGTGGTCCTTTTGATGTGGTTGAAGTTTTGTTTCCACTCCAGATGCCCTGGGAAACAAAATGCTCTCCCTAAACCCCAAGCATCACCCTTGGCATCCCCCCCGCTTCTTTCTTGCCTTTCCTTCAATAAGGAGAGGAATGTGCTTATGTATCAGTTAAACTCTGCTTTACCTTTTATCTTTTTTTCTAATTTCAACTCCCAAGATTGGATAACCACCATCAGAACTTTAGAAAAATGCACTGCAGGTAACACTAGGGAGAAACCAATAAGGAGTATTGCAAGAAATACTAGCAGCCAGTGTTTCTGTGCTTCCTTCATCTTTCGTCTCTTACCCAAATGCTTTTTGGGTCCACACATAGGAAGAGTCCCAGGTTTCAGTAGTGAAGAATCTTGGCTGGCATTTTATCCTTGATTTAAACTTCAATTATTCGTTCTCCAGAGTAGTGCCTTCCGTAGAACTTCCTGCGGTAGTGGAAATGTTCTGTACCTACATGATCCAGCGTGGCAACCACGAGCTACATGTGACTGTTGAACACCCAAGATGTGGCTGGTGCAACTGAGGAACTATATTTTCATTTGATTTAGTAGCCTTATGTGGCTAGTGCCTATGCCATGTTAGGGTGCACAGCTCTAGAGCTTTGCTTCGTTGTATGTGAATGGCCCCCAGGGCTAAATTCTTATTGTCAGGTAGCAAGGTAGTTTCCAGGTCTGTAAACACTGGCCCAAATCAACTTTTAGTTTGATTTTGGTTTTATTCTGTTTTTTGTTTGTTGTTATTGTTAAAATAATGCCACATCACAGATAATTTAGAAATGACAAGGGATGTTATTTACTTAAATATTTAAAATACTGTCTTTGGGGCTGGGCGTGGTGGTTCACACCTATAATCCTAGCACTCTGGGAAGCCTAGGCGGGTGGATCCCCTGAGTTCGAGACCAGCCTGAGCAAGAGTGAGACCTGGGTCTGTATTTCTGAAAATAGAAAAACTAGCCAGGCATTGTGGTGGACACCTGTAGTCCCAGCCATTTGGGAGGCTGAGGCAAGAGGAATGCTAGAGCCTAAGAGTTTGAGGTTGCTATGAGCTGTGATACCATGGCGCTTCACCCAGGGTGATAAAATGAGACTCTAGCTCCTAAACAAACAAACAAACAAATAAATAAATAAAAGATTCTCCTTGGGACTTTTTCCATACCTATGTCATTTCCACATAATTATAATCACAGTCTACATAGATTGCCTTTTAACTTAACATTATCTCAAAAGCATTTTTCACTGTTACTACTTTTTTCTGTGTTCATAGTCATTGTTAGCGGTTGCATAATATTACATGGATTAGATATAAGATAGTCAACTCTTCCCCTGTTGAATATTTATGAGGCTTCCTTTTTTGCCGTCAATAAGTAAATAACTTTGATAATAAATAGACAAAAAAAACCTTGCCTTTAGCTTGTTTTTCTTCTTTTTTTTTTTTTTTGCATTAGTTTCTTTGGCTGAACACCAAAGTACATTCTTTAAAGATTATAACCCACTAGACTAACTCATAAGCACCAAGAAAGCGGAGACCATGTCTCTTTTTGCCCTCCTTGATAAAAAGGGCTTGGCACTTAGTAAATACCTCACAAACAATTGTGGAATAGATTAATTTATATTGTGACCAACACAGGTTTATTACACATCTGCCAGCATTGGCTATTATACAATTTTATAAGTGTTTTTTTAATTAGGCAAGTGAAAAATATTCTCATCTTAATTTGCATTTTTTCACTGTCAGGGATCCCATTATGGGGCTGACCCATTACCTCTGTTTTTTTAGCATACTGTCCCCACTCCCAGACAGGGATTTTAAGAATATTCTTCTGGGCTCGGCGCCTGTGGCTCAAGTGGCTAAGGCACCAACCACATACACCTAAGGTGACAGGTTCGAATCCAGCCTGGGCCCGCCAAACAACAGTGATAGCTGCAACCAAAAAATAGCCAGGCGTTGTGGTGGGTGCCTGTGATCCCAGCTACTTGAGAGGCTGAGGCAGGAGACTTGCTTGAACCCAGGAGTTGGAGTGTGCTGTTAGCTGTGATGCCACACACTCTATCCAGGGGGATAGCTTGAGGCTCTGATCAAAAAAAAAAAGAATATTCTGTTCCTTGTATCTTCCTGTGGTTTCTTGTTCTAGCCAAGGTCGTCCCTCACTTGTAACTGGCAAAGATCCCTCCTTCCACAGGTAATTGGCAAAGGCAGTGAAAAGTCCGATGACAACTCCTATGATGAGAAGTACCTGATTGCCACCTCTGAGCAACCCATTGCGGCGCTACACCGGGATGAGTGGCTCCGGCCAGAGGACTTGCCCATCAAGTATGCTGGCCTGTCCACCTGTTTCCGCCAGGAAGTGGGCTCACATGGCCGTGACACCAGGGGTATCTTTCGAGTCCATCAGTTTGAGAAGGTGAGTAGCAGATCAGGGTAAGGAGGAACCTTCTGTCTGTCCAGGGTGGTTAGGGGAGCTACGGGATCTGTATTGCTCAGGCCCATCCTGGCCACCACTTTTCCTCTCTGTGTCTCTGGGGTAGCGCCTGAGAAGCACAGGTGGAGTGGCTGGAGTCCGCACTGAGGAGCTAGGCAGCCTGACTCCAAATGCCAATTCTACCCTTAGCTGCCGTGTAACATGGAACAAGCTGCGGAGCCTCTCTCTGCACAGTTTCCGCCTCTGAAACGGGGGCAGTAATAATAGCACCTACCTCCCCAGGCCTGCTGTGAGGATTGTCCTAGGTAACGAGTGCAAAGCACTCAGAACAGTGGCTGGCATGTATAGCATGAGTCATTACAAAAGTTTTGAGATAACACAAAAATCAAGAAATATAAAATCCAAATGGATGGAAACAAATGAAGCCCTCCTAGCAACACCCATAAACCGAGCAAGTGAAAGCTTACACAGGTGAATCAGGAAGGATGCTGTTTACTGTATTTAATGGTCCATAACACAGTCTGTCTCAAAACTTTCACCATATCCACATACATGGTGGCTTTCTATGTAAGCATTTGTTGTTATTGCACTCCAGTCCACTTGTGACTGGTCACTATTGCTGGAGGGCCAGCTTTGCCTGCCTCCCTGTGGTGTGGGAATAGGTCTTCATCACAAAGATGTCTTCTACTTCAGTCCTTTATTCATCCTGCACCGTTGTCACCATCTCCTTGGGTCCCTCTCTACAGATTGAACAGTTTGTCTACTCATCACCCCATGACAATAAGTCATGGGAGATGTTTGAAGAGATGATCACCACCGCAGAGGAGTTCTACCAGTCCCTGGGGATCCCTTACCACATTGTGAATATAGTCTCAGGTATGGGACCTATCCTTTGGCTTCCCTCTTCTGCATCCCACAGGCACCACCCTTACCAGCTGAGCTACTACACTAAAAAATAGCTCATAACCCAGCCTATTGCCAATATTAATTAAAATATCACAGTCTTCTCGCTTGGGAGTATTTGGTGATACTAATATCTGGGTACAGTTTCACTTGTGGGAATAGGATATGAATTAAAGAATTCTTCAGACCCACTAAAGGTTAGCCTTCTGTAATACTATCCCTCCTTCATGAATTCGAGGGTTTTTTTCCTTACAGGTTCTTTGAATCATGCTGCCAGTAAGAAGCTTGACCTGGAGGCCTGGTTTCCGGGCTCAGGAGCCTTTCGTGAGTTAGTCTCCTGTTCTAATTGCACGGATTATCAGGCTCGCCGGCTTCGAATCCGATACGGGCAGACCAAGAAGATGATGGACAAGGTAGACAGTCCCCAGGGAGGTGGGAACCAGGGCCTTCCTTATAGAATGCATCCATCTTATTTCTCATCCCTTGGGTCATGGGAAAATTTGAGCTTCTCAATCTATACCAAAAAGGGAATCTAAAAATGACCTCAACTGAGTCAGGCCTAAAATTCTTTTAAATAGAAACCTGAATCTGTCTCTATTCTGCAAGGTAATACTAGCTTTTCTCTTTTGGCTTTGTTCCTCTTAACTCTAGAGAAAGAATAATCTCCATTTATCTACACAGAACAACTTGGAGGCAATGTCTTCCCTCTTCTCACCCAAGAAGGTCTGGGTTGTAAGCTTGTTTCTTTAAACCCAATCTTCAGACCCTAATCTTTAACAAGTCAGGGGCATGAAAGAAGTTGAAAGAAGAGGCCACAGTAGTAGTTTCTTCCTGCCCTCAAAGCCTAACTCCTCAGAATACTGGGACCTACTACTTGTCAACTCAGGGAAGCATGCAGAATCTTTCTGGAGTTATCTGCTAAGTAATGAGTGCCAAACAGGATTCAAGTTTAGAAAAAAGTTTATAATGTCTGTCTCTCACCTGTACTCCTTTATGAGAGGGACCCACTTCCAACTCTCTTTGAATTCTCTAAACTTTCTCTTTGAACCTGGGTGCGGTAACTCACACCTGCACTAGCACTCTGGGAAGCTGAGGCGGGTGGATTGCCTGAGCTATCGGATTCAAGACCAGCCTGAGCAAGAGCAAGACCTTGTCTCTAAAAATAGTCAGGCGCTGTGGCGGGTGCCTATAGTCCCAGCTACTTGGGAGGCTGAGGCAAGAGATCACTTGAGCCCAGGAGTTTGAGGTTGCTGTGAGCTATGACACCACAGCACTATACCAAGGACCACAAAGTGAGACTCTGTGTCAAAAAAATAAAGAAGTAAACTTTCTCTTTGAAAAGAAAAAAGTTGATAATGGGATGGGTTAAGTCCATTATTTTGATGTGTTCAGTTATAGTTGGGGAAGTTCTAGCTGGTTCCTGGTTATCAGTGAGGCCAGTTGAGAGTTGTTGAGTTTAACTTTCCCTCTGGGACACTCTCTTCCCAGGTGGAGTTTGTCCACATGCTCAATGCCACGATGTGCGCCACTACTCGTACCATCTGCGCCATCCTGGAGAACTACCAGACAGAGAACGGCATCATTGTGCCTGAGAAACTGAAGGAGTTCATGCCGCCAGGTAAAACTTCCAGCTCAGCTCATTTCCCTCCCTCTTCTTTTCTGTGTTCATATTCTTCTGAATAGCAGGCCCCCTTCAGGAGGTACCAAATTTTCTTGGTAAGATAATCCCTTGAGACTCTGTCTGCCCTCCAGGGCTGGGCAGCACAGGGGTCCTGGCTGAGAAGGTAGCCTGTGCAGGAATGTTATTTCAGTGCTGCTAACATTCAGACTGGGGAAGAAAAGAATAAATAAACCAGTGCCTGTTAAGGGGGATTCCTTTGTTCAAAGAGATCCCTTTGTGCCCAGAAGTCCTTGAGCTTAGACTCTCTGAGAAACGATAAGTCATCTGGTTGGCTCTTCCCTCTCAGGACTCCAAGAACTGATCCCTTTTGTGAAGCCTGCGCCCATTGATCAGGAGCCATCAAAGAAGCAGAAGAAGCAGCATGAGGGTAGCAAAAAGAAAATGGCAACAAAAGATGTCACCCTGGAAAACCGGCTGCAGAATATGGAGGTCACTGATGCCTGAACAAACATTCCTGCCTCCCAGTCTGCCAGGCTTTCATTTCTGTCTGCCGGGATCTCAGAGCCTGCCCAAGAGCAGGGAAGCCAAGCACCCACTTATCGCCCTGTCCCCATCTGACTGCACAGCTTAAAGGGCAACAGTCCACCATGTACAACACACATGTTCCTGTCTCTGGGCATGGGCATGGAAGCTAATCACCGGTGACTGATGAAACCATGTAATAAAGCATCTCTGGGGAGGGCTTAGGACTCTTCCTCAGTCTTCTTCCTGGGGCTTGAGCCCTGTCTCTGATAGTTCTTCCTGAGACTGTACTCCACATAAGGCTGCTCCCTCTCTTTAGCATATCACGAAGCCTTTGGGCAAGTAGGAAGGGATCTGAGGAAAGGAAGGGAGGCTATATTTAATTTAGAAGAGCCTCTGGATTCAAGAGTATGGGTGAGGGTCTCATTAACTGTGGATTCTTGTGAGGCTGAAGCAAGGGGATTGCTCAAGCCCAGGAGTTTGAGGCTCTGTGAGCTATGATGTCACAGCACTCTACTCAGGGCCACAGAGCGAGGCTCTGTCTGGAAAACAACAGTGGCTTCTGTCTTTACAGCAATCCCAGATGGGAAGACCCATTGCATAGCAGCTTGTTGCTGCAACTCCAAAGGATTGAGATAGCCAGCAGGGCAGAGGGGAGGGGGAAAAATGTTTTAATCCCTTCTCTGGAGCACCTTCTATTGCCCTAATAGTCAGTTCTCCCTTTCTCTGAGGAGGGTGATACTTAGGCTCTTTATTTACCTGCTGCCTTTCATCTGTAATCTACAAACCCTTTACTTTAATAATACCTTATATTAGTTAAGTGCTTCTCTCCTAGGAGGTTAAAATACTTTCCATAGATGATCTCTTTTATCTTTGTGACAATCCCAGAAGGTAGGGTAGGGCTATGATTATACCTGTTCCACCCTATAGAATAGAAGTCCAGGTGGGTAAGGGAGGTGAGATAACATGGACTCCTCAGCAGTGATTTGTATTTATCATGTTTCTTTGGGATATTGAGAGCTGGAATCTGAATTGGCCTGTCACTTAAGAGCCTTTAACTTATGTTAGCTTCCCGAGTCCCTAAGCATTGACTTCCCTGGGCCTGCTAGAGCTTGGTACCAAGGAAAGAGGCCGTGTGCTCGGTTTTCCACTGAGGGATTACAGTTGGCCCTGTTAATTTTGCTTCTGAAAACTCAGTCAAAACTGGGGCTCCTGGAAGAGTGGAAGAGTAGCCACAGTGGCTTTCTTGCCTTGCCCGATGAGGCCAGCCAGGGTCCCACAGGCAGGCTGGAGCAGCCTGCCTTGGATGTAGCCCATTGCCCTCAGCTCTGAGATTACAAAATTAGGGCAAGAGGACAGAAGAGCTAACTGCTCCCATGTGTAATTGAAAAGGACCAGAAATTCACATTCCTATAGACTCAACTTGGTTTGAAGAAAGGCAGCTTACATAGCACAGTGAGCAGGAGGCTATTTTTGCCCCTGTTCCAGAAGCCCATTAGAAACTTTGAGATGGAAGCTGAGCCTGGTGGCTCATGCCTGTAATCCCAGCAAGTTTAGGAGGCTGAGGTGAGAGGATCACTTGAGCCCAGGGGTTTGAGACCAGCCTGAGCAATATAGCAAGAACAATATAAAAAAATTGTTTTAAAATAGCTGGGCATGGTGGCTCATGCCTGTAGTCCCACCTACTTGGGTATCAGAGCTGGAGGATCTCTTGAGCCTGAGATTTGGGGGCTACAGTGAGGTCACAGAGCAAGGCCCTGTCTCAAAAACCACCGCTGTCTCCGTATTAACCTTCAGCCTTAGGTGTCCCTACAGCTGCCTCTGCCTCTGCCTTCCACTCCTACCATCTTGGTGCCTATGACCTTCCTACCAGCATGAGGCTCTGCTTTTCTCTGTGGGAGGGCAGAAGCTGGGGCTCTGGAGCCCTGGGAACAAACACAGGCCTACTTTAGGCTTTCTCACACCAGCTGACTTAGGCTCATTCTCCACTAGTATTCCAGATCTGTCTGCACCTGGAGCCAGGCTCCCTTGCTTTGTGCAAAGTCCCTTCCCCTACCAGCCTTACCTCTACCAGCCTTACCTCTACCTGCCCCATGGCAGGCTCAGTGTACAAAGGGGCCTGGGAACGAGGCTAGGGAGAGAGCTGCTGTGTGGACTAACTGGTCTGTTAGCAGAAAACAGCCTGTGCTTCCTGAAGCCAAAGGGGTGAAAGAGGCAATAGTTGTGAAGGGAAGCATGGCTGTGGCTGAGGCCCCTGCCTGCAGGTCTTGCACAAGAGCACATCAGCAGGAGGGCACACACAGTCATTTATGGAGTAACTTAACCCTGTGCCAGGCACCATTAGAAGTGGGGGTTACTGCAGGCCTGGTGGCTCACACTTAGAATCTTAGCACTCTGCAAAGCTGACAAGGGTGGATTGCTTGAGCTCAGGAGTCAGCAAGAGTGAAACCCTGTCTCTACTAAAAATAGAAAAAACTAGCTAGGTCTTGTGGCTGGTGCCTGTAGTCCTAGGTACTTGGGAAGCTGAGGCAGGAGGATCGCTAGAATCTAAGAGTTTGAGGTTGCTATGAGCTATGATGATGCCACTGCACTCTACCCGAGGCAACAGGGTGAGACTGCCTCAAAAAAAAAAGTTCTTTGCTCTCAAAGAACTCAGACTGTTAGGAAAGGTGTGGCTTGCTTTCCAGTGTAGGGAACTGAAAACCAGACTCCTCCCCCTGAAGCACTGGGAGGGGGCTGATGCAAGTCTTTCAGACAGACGTGGTAGCCCACCTGGAAGCTGAGCAATTGGGAACCGGCCCAGATAACCTTGACTCCACCCTGACAGTTGCCTCCGCAACCCACAGCAGATGCCCTCATCCCTGGCACTCAACTTGCTCCATCTCCAACCTCAGCCACCCAGGTTACCTCAGCAAACAGTCTCCAGAGCCCAATGGAGTGAGTCAGAGCCCTGGGTCCCTCACCAATCCTTGGTTCCCACACCCAGAAATTCCAGGCCCAAGATGTAGGGCTGGGTGCTTCAGGCAAAAGAATGAGGAGTCCACCAAGAAAGAAGCCAGGCTTCTAAAGAGAAATGCTAAAGAGACACAGTGTGACACCTAGTAGCCTGGCTGAGCTCACAGTGAACAGGGCAATACCAGTCAAACACTGAAATCTCACTCCTAGGAACTCATGCTCCCTGAAACCTGTCCTGCTGTTCCTTCCCTAAAGCTTTCCCAGTTTACCCAGGGTCCTGAGAATGCCTATTCTCCAACCCCCATCCCTCCCACGGTGGGCCTGGGGCAGCCCTGGCTGCACTCCCAGGATGAGTCTGACAGGCAGAGCTGGGATGGGCCCCAGAGAAATGTGCTGCATGTCAGAGCCTGTGCCAGGATAAGGGGCTTGCTCCTCTCCCCCTTTTACTTCCCAGCATGGGGTTCCCCAACAGCCCCTCCCAGGTACATACATATTCAGGGGAGGTGCATCCTTGCAGCCTGGACTGGCCAGGTCCTGGTAGGGCTACTGCCTCTGCCTCTGACATTGCCCTTTTAAGAGCCCCCCCCAATGGGGTGGGGGTGCTGCAGGCAGGTTCTTGTTGCAGAAACCCAGCAATGTGCTACTCTCCACCGACCTGCCAGGAAAGAAGACCTGGACTCCAGTTCTCAGCCTCTATGCCCTGCGACCTTCGGGATAGAGGTAGGGGGTCCCAGTGACCTCTGAGAGAGCCCATTTTCCTGGAGGGAAGGGCCAGGCTCTAGCTGCTCTAATTGGTTAGTTCACAAGCCCTGCAGTTTGAAGAGCAGTCCTCATCCCTCCACAGGACTGGGCTTCCTCCCCGTACACAAACCTACTATCATAAATGGTCTAGGAAATTATCTTTATTGAGGGGCAAATTGCCGATAAGATGGTATAACCCCTCTTGAAATCTTGTTTTTTAAATGCTGAAGAAACTGAAGAATTAAGCTCGCATTTAGAATAGCATTTATCTTTTCCTCCTTCCATTTTGTCTCAGAGAAAATTCTTTTGACTCTTTCTCCGAAACCAGCCCTGGTCTACTTGTGGCCCAGATTTCACACTGCTCTGGGTCCAGAGTTTCTCTTTTTGGCTAGCTCTCTCCTGATCTCCCCTGTCTGTCCCGCCCTCCGTGTTGGTACCAACCTGCTTACAAATTCCCCATCTTGAACCAGCCGTCCTGCAGTCTTGCCTCTCCTGTGGAACTGCAATCCCATCTGGCTCCTTTCCCTCAGAGATTAATGAATAGTGGACATTTGCAGGCTCCACTGCCTCATTAACATTCTTCAGCCCCCTCAGAGAGAAGGTGGAATGTTCCAGACAGGGAACAGCACAACATGAGCGGGCAGGAAGAAGGCTGGGATGTCTGGAGTGCAGAGCAAGGGCTAGTGAGTCCAGGCTGGAGAGGATCCTAGGGTTCTGGCCTCTCCTTGCTCTTTCTCCTTTGCTCTCTGACCTCCACTTGCAAATCCATGTTGTTACATGTGAGGGTCTCACCCAGAAGTCCAGAGTCTAAATTGTTACCAGATCCTTTCCCCCATCTCCCCTCAGAATCCAGGTACCCCAAAGGCCTAGGAGTTACCCTGGGCAAGTCCCTGTTTGTTCCCAATGGCCGGTCTGTCGTGCAGTCCTGTTAAGTCTTTGGATGTGCCCCTTAAAAGCCTGTCCCTTGGGGCGGTGTCTGTGGCTCAGTGAGTAGGGCGCTGGCCCCATATACCGAGGGTGGCGGGTTCAAACCTGGCCCGGGCCAAACTGCGACAAGAACATAAATAAATAAATATTTTTTTTTAAAAAAAAGCCTGTCCTTCAACCCCAATACCACCTCTCCTCCTCCTGGACTATTAGGACGATCCTGCTGTGGTCTGCCAGACCCCAGTCCTTCAGGTACAACCTCCTCCCTGTGCCAGAGGAGTGTGGCGGATGGTACAGCCAGGATCAGCCTTCACTGCCAACACGCTTCAGGTGAATCCAGACTTCCAGCCAGAGTCTAGGCTGTGAGATGTGGCCCCAGCTAGAATTAATAGGCTCTGTGCTCTTCTTGTTCCACCAGCCCCCCAATTCCTTTTGTCTCTTAGCCCTGACCATGCATCTCACCCTCCATGTTTGCTCATGTCGTTCCCTCTGCCCAGATGCCTTTTCCTTCTGCTGTTCTATGGAATTCTCCCTTCCTCTTCAAAATGGCTCCAATGCTACCTTCTTTACAAAGCCTTCCCTAACTTCTCCACCCCAACACAAAAATATTAACAAATGTAGCTCTGCAACAGCATTTGTCTTTGTACGCATTAGACTGGTTGCCCCTTGAGGCCACGGCTCATGTATGTACCTCACACCTTGTCACCTATTCCCGTGGCTGGAGCATAGCTAAGTCCAGGCAGGGGCTCCCTCTTCCACCTGCTCTGACAGCCTCAACAACCAGGTGCAGGTTGGTGGTGGTGTTCCTTTAGCACCTGCTGCTCACAGGTCCCATCTCTGTGCTCAGGGGCTGGAAATTTCCTCAGCTGGATCTCAGATGGGCTCTACATCTGCATGGAATGCTAGGCCTATTCGGTCATCCTTGCCAAACATTGCTAGCACTATGGGTTGAACCTATTGCCGGGAGAAGGCATCTAACACCAGCTTTTTTTTTTTTTTTTCTTTTTGAGACCGAGTCTTACTTTCTCATCCTGAGTAGAGTGTCATGGTGTCATCATAGCTCACAGCAACCTCAAACTCTTGGGCTCAAGAGATCCTCTTACCTTAACTTGCCCAGTAGCTGGGACTACAGGTGACCATCATGATGCCCAGCAATCTTTTTCTGTTTTGTTTTTTTTTTTTTTTTGAGACAGAGCCTCAAGCTATCCCCCTGGGTAGAGTGCCATGGCATCACAGCTCATAGCAACCTCCAACTCCTGGGCTCAAGCGAGTCTCCTGCCTCCGCCTCCCAAGTAGCTGGGACAGCAGGCGCCCGCCACAATGCCCGGCCATTTTTTGGGTGCAGCCATCATTGTTGTTTGGTGGGCCGGGCTGGGGATTCGAACCTGCCACCCTAGGTGCACGTGGCTGGCACCCCAGCCGATTGAGCCACAGGCGCCGAGCCAATTTTTTCTATTTTTAATAGAGACAGGATCTCACTCTTGCTCAGGCGGGTCTTGAACTTCTAAGCTCAAGCAATCCATTCACCTTGGGCTCTCAGAGTACTAGGATTACAGGCATGAGCCACTATACCTGGCCCAACACCAACTTTTAACAAGCCCCAAGGAAAGTCTATCTAACGGGGCTGGGACCTCAGGACTGCTACCCACGGAGATAGCTGGCATTGGGAATGCAGTTTTGTGGTTAAAGTGAATGAGTTCAAAGCTGCCCACAGAGCAGCCTAGAGACCCAACTGGCCTACCAGATGGTGGCTGTGGGCAAGAAGGGACACCTGGTCACCCCTCTCTGCCATCCATCGGTCTATCCACATATTAATTTGACCAATACTTACCTACTGCCTGCTATGTGTCAGGCCCTGTGCTAAGGACTAGGAGTTTCAGACACATGTGTTCTCTCTGGTCCTGAGGCTTACTATCAGTGGATAAGGTAGATGTTAACCAAGCAAATTAATAAGTAAATACTTTATGTGATTACAAACTGTCATACATGCCAGGAAGATGGGAGCCTTTAAGACTGCTTCATTGAATGACTGGAAAGAAGCCAGGGTGTCCAGAACACAGGAAAGGGAAAGGAATAGAAAGAGGCTGGCTGCTCCACACCAGGCTTCGTGGATCAATGTAAGCCAGTTAGATTTTATTCCAGGTACAATAGGAGCCCAGTGCAGGGTTTTTGGAAGGGGAGGACATGCTCAGATTTAAGACTTTGCAATATTACTCTGTGAAGGATACCAGGAGGGGTCCTATAATTAGATAAATCCAGAATGTGTCACCTCAACAAGTAAACTGGCCTGGACTTTTCAGTCAATGTCACCAAAAAAGAAAACTAAAGTGACATATGACCAAATGTTATCTATAAACTTCTGAGACCTTTGAGAGCCAGGAATTTAGATTGGATTGGCTGTTAGACCCCAGGAAATCTCATGCATGTTTGTGGTTGAGGCAGTGGTTCCGTGGGTATACTGGAAAGAGAAGAGGGCCCTGAGTCTCAGGGGCTGCCTGCCAATGGGCCTAGGGTCCATGTCCTCCAAAATTTGAGAGAAAGAAAGCTGAGTGCCAACTGTTGCTGAATCTAATGAGATTATATGTATAGGTATTCATTATATCATTCTTTCAATTTTTCTGAATGTTTGAAATTTTCCAAAATAAAAAATTGGCGGAGTAGCCGGGCACTGTGGCGGGCGCCTATAGTCCCAGCTACTTGGGAGGCTGAGGCAAAAGAATTGTTTAAGCCCAACAGTTTGAGGTTGCTGTGAGCTGTGACAACATGGCACTCTACTGAGGGCGACATAATGAGACTCTGTCTCAAAAAAAAAAAAAAATTGGCAGAGGTTTTTATTTATTTAGGGATGGGGTCTTATTATCTTGCCCAGACTGGTGTTGAACTCTTGGCCTCAAGTGATCCTCCCGCCTCAGCCTCCCCAGTAATTGGGATCACCAGGCATAGTTACCACACCTGAGAGACAGATTTTTTTTTTTTTAGAGACGAGTCTCACTATGTGGCCCTCAGTAGAGTGCCATGGAGTCACAGCTCACAGCAACCTCCAACTCCTGGGCTTGGGCGATTCTCTTGCCTCAGCCTCCCGAGTAGCTGGGACTACAGATGCCCGCCACAATGCCTGGCTATTTTTTTGTTGCAGTTTGGCCGGGCTGGGTTCGAACCTGCCACCCTTAGTATATGGGGCCAGGTGCCCTACTCACTGAGCCACAGGAACCACCCCGAAAGACAGATTTTTTTAAACCTAAAAATTGTTTATTAGGTTTTTTGAAAATCTTACTGTGGCTACTGAGTGGAGACTGGTTTGGAGGGGAAGCACCCACATGAAGAATTTGCAAAGCCCTGGCAGATAGAGAGCCCCTTCTTTGAGAGACCTGGAGCAGGGGGCTGAGAAACAACGGTGCCCACCTTCTAGAAGTGTACTCTCCAGCTCTCCAGCCAGCCAAGCATAGGGCTGGGCATGCAAGGTGAGTGTGGACAGAAAGCTTCTGGTCCCTTCATTCCATGCCACCCCACAGTCCAGGAGCCCTATATGGCCAGGCTCTCTCCTTCCTGTTTCTGTGTCCTTTATAAAGCAGCACTGAACCCCAGACAGCATCAAGTTCCAAGCCCTCTCCTCACTATTCTCTCCTGCCAGAGAAACTGTCACTCATCCACCAAAGATCACTGTGACTTTTCCTGCCAGCTGCTTTCCTCCTTACTCTTCTTCCCAGCAGAATTGGTTCCAGGATTTTGGCCCACAATATCTGCCTACAGCAGAGGTCACCTGGTCCTTTCTGACACTGTACATGGTCCTTTCTGACATGGTCCTGCATGTCCTCCAGGCCCCCAAGTTTCATGGAGCAGCCAGGGATTTCTTGGTTGAGGGAGCAGGGGTATGGGCAAGGCCCCTCCAGTGTGTCTGGCCACAAGAGACCATCCCAATGTTAGCTCCAGCCAAGGTGATGGCTCACATTTCATTCATTCCTTCCACTCATTCACAGTACACTGCTTAAGTGCATAGACTCTGGAACCAGATTGCCTGGAATCAAATCCTTACGCTGTCATTTACTTGTGTAGTCTTGGAGAAGATGTTTAACTTGTAGGTTAAATGACTTTGCTGATGAAATCCTCTTGCCAGAAATGCTGTTCCTGATTCTTCAAGACGCAGCCCCAGTGCCATCTCCTCCAGGAGGCCCTCTGGGATTTCCTCCCACCTCACTGCTTTCTCCTTTGAATTCCTTCAGCCTTTTCCATCACAGGTGCTCTTGGAGCACTTCACACATGCTACCCTGTGTAACTGAAATCCAAGCCAACCCTTATCCAAGCCTGTTTTCTCCATCAGCCTGGAGGATGCTAGGGAAGCAGCCTGAGTGAGGAAAACCCAGCAGAGTGGGAGGAAAGCCCCTCAGCGGGTCTCTTTCCCTCCCACATGAGGTGGGAGGTTTGGACCAGCAGAGCAGTGAGTTCCCTGTTAACACACTGCAGGACCTCGCTGCACCTTGGTAGCACCTAGGGCTCTAGCAACTCCCGCATGGAAAGGAGGTCTAAAGTGTCCTTCTCTGTAGGAGGAAGGTACGAAGGTTTCTTAAAACTGGAACATTCCATGAAGCAGGCAGACCTTCCTGTAGAGATCAAGGAGGACACCACCAAGGTGACCCTTCTGTGAGACTCCACAGATGGATGTAACATTGAAAGTTTCCTTACTGTTTGGAGGGAGTTGGAAGTACCTGAGGAGGTGATGGGGGGGTTGGGGTCAGGGCCAGGAGGGGATTGAGGACTGCCTATCAAACATGCTTGGAGATGAAGGAAAGGGTTCCTTGCATTCCCCAATCTGTCTACCTTGGGCAGAAAGGCCACTCACCTAGAGGGGGCTCCTGTGCTCATCGTACCTTCCCTGGCCCCCTCTGCCTCTGCATTAGGCTCCAGAACCACAGAATCTCTGTGATCAAGAGCCAAGGTTACTCTTCTCTCCCACCCAGAAAGCTAATTTTAGGTATAAAGGGAGAGAGATGAATGGAGAGCTGCAGTTTCTCCATGTGTTGGCTTGAGTCTTCATCAGAAATGACAGTCTCATTACCCAGCTCCAATTCAAAAGATAATTAACAGATGGTATAATTTCCGAGCATTCCCCGCACCACATGGCTATTAGGTGAAGAGCAAAGTGCCCACGCAACCCCTAGATTCTCCTAAACTACAGAGTCAAAAGAAATCTGGACAAGCAGGGCCCTGTGGAGGCTGCTTCAACCACTCCTACATCTCTGGAGCCGCCCTTGGCCTTGCTCAAAGGAAGAAAACTCATCTTTGGTTAAAGGAGAGAGCACTGCCCTGAGTTATGCCTTTTCTCCATCTTACCCACATACCATTCAGGAGCACAGTCTAACTCTAATCCTTCTTGCTGTAGCCAAGGCCCATCTCCTTTCCTATTCTTCCAGAGAGAAAGAGAGAAAACCTAATTTCTTATCCTTAGCGTCACTATGTGGTCACACAGACACTTCCTGGGCCTGGGCCACAGGGTCCTCTGCTGTGACCCACTGAGAGTGACACTACTATGACCAGAGGACAGTGTTGGAAGGGAGCACCTGACCCAGGGCTTTTCAAATTGGGCTACTCCAGACCCCCAAGTTTTGCGGAGCAGCCAGGGATTTCTTGGTTGTGGCAGCAGGACAGGCAATGCCCTGACTCTCCCATTCAACCCTGGAGCACTGCGGGTCTGTTTTATATTCAGGGCTTCTACTTCAGCTTTCCTTTGAAAAAAAGTTTCTACTGAAAACTAAAGTTTCTAAAGAAACTTTGGAAAACCATTAACCTTATTCAATCCCCTCACTTTACAAAAGGGACAGTGAGGTACAGACTTTGAGCGTGATCACACAACTGGGGGTTGGGAGTGCTGGAAGCCAGAGCCACCTCCTCCCCAGGCCAGCTCTCATGCCACCTGGCAGCCCTTGCTGGTCCCAGTGTGAAGAGGGAAGCCCTCCCTGAGTTGCCCTCCACCTCCCCTCCCTGGCTCTTCTCTGTTCACTTTCATGTCGTGCCTCTCTGAGGACTCCTGGAATCCTGCATGTCCTCTCAAGCAGAAGGTGCCACTGGCTGCACTGTGAAGAGGTTCAGGAGCCCTGAGTGCTGGGCAGGGTTGTGTGCTGGGAGGAGGGCCCCCCCTCCTCCCGCACTGGACATGGGCAGGGAGGCAGGAGGGGGCAGAGGCCATTTCTCCAGACAGGAGTCCTAACAGGGAGGTGCAAGCCACTCCTCCACTCCTCTGGACCCAGGAAGCCTGTGCTGGGGGCTGGCTCCACCTCAACTGTCTTCTGGATCTGGTAACATGTGTATTAGTGTGTTGATTTCAACTGGCTTCTACCTGCTCTGATGCTCCCAGCTCACCTGCCCTGGGTGGGGGTGGGGAGTGGAATAAAGCTGAAGGTGTATCCAAAATGATTCTGGGTCGTTCTTCCCTCAGCAGGACCTCAGCGGACATCCTGGTCAGACCACAGCCTAGCCTGGGTGGGTGGGTGGGTAGGTGGGTGTCTGCAGGACCTCAGCATAGGTCCCTCTGGATTGAGGGAAGCTCTGTGGACCTTTTAGCTCAGTCTGATCCAGATCCTGTGGAAGGAGATAGCAGTGAGAACCCTTATGATGGGTATCATACCAAAGAGCCCTTCAAAATGTTTGTAAACCCTGCGGGAGGGGGGTAGGGGGGACGGGGGGGGGGGTGGTGGTGAGGGAGGGAGCGTGTTCAACCTTTTATATGCTGCAAGTTGGAAGAGTAAGAGGTGTCTTGGGCCACCATTAAATACACAAACACTAAGGAAAGCTAAGGTTAGCTAAGGTTTTGCTAAGGTTAGCAAAAAAAGGTCCGTGCTTATTTTTCGTGATATCTGATACTACAGCAAAGCAAAAATAGTCCTCACAAAATCAGCTTGTGGTCCGCGGACGGCAGGTTGGACACCATTATTATTTACTGACTGGCTTCCGATTTTAAATTCCTGTTCAGACTGTGGTAGGGGAATCTGACATCGGTCTCAGGGCAGGCCTGGGAGACTGGGATGCGGGAGCAGCTGGCGGGAATCCTAGAGCATCCGCGGATGACGGCGTTGGGTGGGGCCCACCTCCTTGGTGCGGCCGGCGTCGCCGCTTTAAGGCGGCGGCGGCAAGAGCAGGTCTATGGTAATGAGCCGCCGCCACTGCGGCCGCCGCCGCCGCCACCGCCGCCGCCGCTCTGCAGAGCTCGCCGCCCGCCGGGGAGGCGAGGGAACGCGGGGTTGGGCCCGGGCTGCGGCGACCTGCAGCAGCCGCGGCTGGGACGCTGGGCACGAGCTGGCGGCGCAAGACCATCAGGGGCGGCCGGGGCCGGGGTCGGGGCGCACAGCTACGCGGGCGCAGGTGGGCGATCCCACAGGGGCGGAGGGGGCATTGGGGGCCTGGCAAGGCCACGGGCGCCACGGGGCCCGCGGTCTGGTGGCGAGTGCCTGAAGCACAGGTGGAGGCACGGCGGCAGCCCGCGGTGGTCAGGGTGACCCGGGAGCGGGCCTGGCTCTGGGAGCGGTGGGAGCCCGGAGCGTTGTGGGGAGCAGCGCGGGGACCCGCCGAGTGATCTAGGCTCAGGCCCCGCGGGGCGTACGGGTGGTCCCCGGGGACCGGCGCCTCGGCCCGGGCATGAGGCGCTTTGGGGCCGGCAGAAGCCGGAGGAGGAACCGTCGCCGCTGTTGACCCGGCCAGCCGGGAGCGGGGAGAGATGCGGAGCCCGGCCATCGGCGCCCCCCTCCCAACGCCGCTGCCGCCGCTGCTGCTACTGCTATTGCTGCTGCCGCCACTACTGGGAGATCAAGTGGGGCCCTGTCGTTCCTTGGGTTCTGGGGGACGCGGCTCCTCTGGGGCCTGTGCCCCGGTGGGCTGGCTCTGTCCAGCCTCAGCCTCGAACCTCTGGCTTTACACCAGCCGCTGCAGGGATTCAGGGACTGAACTGACTGGCCACCTGGTGCCCCACCATGATGGCCTGAGGGTCTGGTGTCCAGAATCCGGGGCCCATATCCCATTGCCACCAGCCCCTGAAGGCTGCCCGTGGAGCTGTCGCCTCCTGGGCATTGGAGGCCACCTTTCCCCTCAGGGAAAACTCACTCTGCCCCAGGAGCACCCGTGTTTAAAGGCCCCACAGCTCAGATGCCAATCCTGCAAGCTGGCACAGGCCCCAGAGCTCAGGGAAGGGATAGGGTCACCAGAAGAGCCCACGGGTGGGCGTCGGAAAAGGAATGTAAATACAGCTCCCCAGTTCCAGCCCCCAAGCTACCAGGTCACCGTGCCCGAGAACCAGCCAGCAGGTACTCCTGTTGCATCCCTGCGGGCCATTGACCCAGATGAGGGTGAGGCAGGTCGGCTTGAGTACACCATGGATGCCCTCTTCGATAGCCGCTCCAACCATTTCTTTTCCTTGGATCCAATCACTGGTGCTGTAACCACAGCTGAGGAACTGGACCGTGAGACCAAGAATACCCACGTCTTCAGGGTCACGGTGCAAGACCATGGCATACCCCGACGAAGTGCCCTGGCCACGCTCACCATCATGGTTACTGACACCAATGATCATGACCCTGTTTTTGAGCAGCAGGAGTACAAGGAGAGCCTCAGGGAGAACCTGGAGGTTGGTTATGAGGTACTCACTGTCAGGGCCACAGATGGTGATGCCCCTCTCAATGCCAACATTCTGTACCGCCTGCTGGAGGGGATTGGGGGGAGCCCCTCTGAAGTCTTTGAGATTGACCCTCGCTCTGGGGTCATCCGGACCCGTGGCCCTGTGGATCGAGAAGAGATAGAATCCTACCAGTTGACAGTGGAGGCCAGTGACCAGGGTCGGGACCCAGGCCCGCGGAGTGCCACTGCTGCTGTTTTCCTATCTGTGGAAGATGACAATGACAATGCTCCCCAGTTTAGTGAAAAGCGCTATGTGGTCCAGGTGAGGGAGGATGTGACCCCAGGGGCTCCAGTACTCCGGGTCACGGCCTCAGATCGAGACAAGGGCAGCAATGCCCTGGTGCACTACAGCATCATGAGTGGCAACGCTCGGGGACAGTTTTATTTGGATGCTCAGACTGGGGCTCTGGATGTGGTGAGTCCTCTTGACTATGAGACAACCAAGGAGTATACACTACGGGTTCGGGCACAGGATGGTGGCCGCCCTCCACTCTCTAATGTCTCTGGCTTGGTGACTGTGCAGGTCCTGGATATCAATGACAATGCTCCCATCTTCGTCAGCACTCCCTTCCAGGCTACTGTCCTGGAGAGTGTCCCCTTAGGCTACCTGGTTCTCCACGTCCAAGCCATTGATGCTGATGCTGGTGACAATGCCCGCTTGGAATACCGCCTGGCTGGGGTTGGGCATGACTTCCCCTTCACCATCAACAATGGCACAGGCTGGATCTCCGTGGCTGCTGAGCTGGACCGGGAGGAGGTTGATTTCTACAGCTTTGGGGTAGAAGCCCGAGACCATGGCACCCCAGCGCTGACTGCCTCAGCCAGTGTCAGTGTGACTATCCTGGATGTCAATGACAACAACCCGACCTTTACCCAACCAGAGTATACAGTTCGGCTCAATGAGGATGCAGCTGTGGGCACCAGTGTGGTGACGGTGTCAGCTGTGGACCGTGATGCCCACAGTGTCATCACCTATCAGATCACCAGCGGCAACACCCGCAACCGCTTCTCCATCACCAGCCAAAGTGGTGGTGGGCTGGTATCCCTCGCCCTGCCACTGGACTACAAACTTGAGCGTCAGTATGTGCTGGCAGTTACTGCTTCTGATGGCACGAGACAGGACACAGCACAGATTGTGGTGAATGTCACTGATGCCAACACCCATCGTCCTGTCTTTCAGAGCTCCCACTATACAGTGAATGTTAATGAAGACCGGCCAGCAGGCACCACAGTGGTGCTGATCAGTGCCACAGATGAGGACACAGGGGAGAATGCCCGCATCACCTACTTTATGGAGGACAGCATCCCCCAGTTCCGCATTGATGCAGACACGGGAGCTGTCACCACCCAGGCTGAGCTGGACTATGAAGACCAGGTGTCTTATACTCTGGCCATCACTGCTCGAGACAATGGCATTCCCCAAAAGTCTGACACCACGTACCTGGAGATCCTGGTAAATGATGTGAATGACAATGCCCCTCAGTTCCTGCGGGACTCCTACCAGGGCAGTGTCTATGAGGACGTTCCCCCCTTCACCAGCGTCCTGCAGATCTCAGCCACTGATCGTGATTCTGGCCTTAATGGAAGGGTCTTCTACACCTTTCAAGGAGGTGATGATGGAGATGGTGACTTTATTGTAGAGTCCACGTCAGGCATTGTACGAACACTGAGGAGGTTAGATCGTGAGAATGTGGCCCAATACATCTTGCGGGCATATGCAGTGGATAAGGGGATGCCCCCAGCCCGCACACCCATGGAAGTGACAGTCACTGTGTTGGATGTGAATGACAATCCACCTGTCTTTGAGCAGGATGAGTTTGATGTATTTGTGGAAGAGAACAGCCCCATTGGGCTGGCCGTGGCCCGCGTCACAGCTACTGACCCTGATGAAGGCACCAATGCCCAGATCATGTACCAGATTGTGGAGGGCAATATCCCCGAGGTCTTCCAGCTGGACATTTTCTCTGGGGAGCTAACAGCTCTGGTAGACTTAGACTATGAGGACCGGCCTGAATATGTCCTGGTCATCCAGGCCACATCGGCCCCTCTGGTGAGCCGGGCTACAGTTCACGTCCGCCTCCTTGACCGCAATGACAACCCACCAGTGTTGGGCAACTTTGAGATCCTTTTCAACAACTATGTCACCAACCGCTCGAGCAGCTTCCCTGGAGGTGCCATTGGCAGAGTGCCTGCCCACGACCCTGACATCTCAGATAGCCTGACTTACAGCTTTGAGCGAGGAAATGAACTCAGCCTGGTCCTGCTCAATGCCTCCACGGGAGAGCTGAGGCTGAGCCGGGCTCTGGACAACAATCGGCCTCTGGAAGCCATCATGAGCGTGCTGGTATCAGGTAAGGCAGGGCCCAGGTGATGTTGGGGTGGGACTAGCCCTTGGGGCAGGCCTGAGCAGCCACTGGAGGTAGGAGCCACCCCCAAGGCAGCTGCTGACCCATCTCTCTGGCAAGAGAGGATGAGGGGGAAAGAACCAGCTTGGGAAGAAGCCTCAGGAATCCTGGCGGCTGATGCAGGCCCCGCCTGCTGTCCCAGGCTGGGCTGGGCTGCTTCGGTTGGCTGCCCGCTGTCTACCAGCCTGTGACGTGGTGGAGGAAGTGTTGTGAGGCTGCCCTGGCTATGGCTGCCAAGAATTGTGGAAAAAGGCGCGTGGAAGACTGGGGGGCCAGAGAGCTGGGGGAGGGGTGGGGAGGACTGCGGGGAGGAGAGGCAAGGCAGGAGGCCCCTCAGCACCCTTCGTGCCCTATCTGGGCATCCCTGTGATCTCATCCAGCCTCTGGCAGAGTTGTAAGGGCACAGGGCTGCCCATCAAGGGGTTAGGACCCCTGCAGTACTCTCCTGGCCCTTCAACCTCTGGGCTGAGCCACAGAATCGGCTGACGTGGACTAGTGCATTTTTTTTCCCTCCAGGCAGAAAGAGCCTGGCTTGACTCCCCCTTCAGAGTTCCTGCAGGAAGTGAGGCCAGAGCTCATTGTCTCTGTCCAAACAGACCCCACTGTCAGAGTCCATGGTTCGGGGTCTGGCTTGGGGGAGGGGCTACAACAATGTCAGGGCAGGCTGTGGCTTCCTGGGTCCCTTGCCACCTCATGGATTGTTCTGAGGGTGCCAGGCCTTCCCTGCTGGATGTGACTAGCCCAGGCTCAGAGAATGAGGTGGAGGGACCAGGATGAGCTGAGGACTGCTAGGCTTTGAGGTTAGAGACCCCAAGACACCCCTGGTCTGATGGAGAGAGAGCAGTCCCAGAGACATGGGAGCCTGGCCAGGACCCACACTGGGACATTCCTGCTGCTTGGCCAAGCGCTCAGCCTGAAGACTCCCTGGACAGCAGGGTTGGGGGAGGAGAGTTGGAGAGGTGTTGACGGCATTCTGTCTTTTTTAAAAATCAGCTATGGGGAGTGAGAGGTAGCAGAGAGGAAGGGACCAGACCCCAGATGCTGGGTGCCTTCTCCAAGCCTGGGAACAACTGGGATCCTCATGAGGGGCCCACTGTTAGGTGCACCCCCAGGGATGAGTTGGGGTGCCCCTGCTCCAGGCAGCCTTCCAACACATCAGGGGAAGGGGGAAAGAACCTGGCAGTCCCCCACTCCTACCCCAGGGAGTCTGGGAGAGTCAGGGGTGTGGCTGTAGTCCCCTCCACCCCCATGGTCCTTGCTGAACAGGTGCTTCTCCTCCCCCTCCAGGAGGAGGAAGTGGAAGGCTGGAAGTCCTATGCATCCTATGTGTGCCAGGGTACCTGAGACAGGAAAGGGGGTGGAGGGGAAGGGCCTGCCCTCGTGTCCCCCACTCCCAGCCTGTCCTAGATGAGTATGGCCAGGCACTGGGGATGAGGACAGAGGAGGGTATCCTGCGGGTCTGCAGAGCCCCAGACTTGGGTTTCCCTAGACCAGAGGGGAAGGCAAGGCAGCACTGGGGCAGCACGCTGGCCCTTTGGCCCTAGCCTCACCCTCTCCCACGGCCCTGACCCTTGGAGGCAGTCACCATGGCAACCCTAGAGTTCAGGGAGGCTGGGGTGAGGGGGAACTGACTCCCACTGCCCCTTTGTTTTCCTTCTCTTGTTCTTTGTCTCTTCTTTCTTTCCCGCCCCTGCCCATGTGGGGCCCTCAGCACTGCCTCTCTCCATTGCCCTCTCCCCCAGCTCCTGTGTTTGTCTCTCTCCTCTCCCCATTGCTGGCTCTTTTCCTGGGCCTTTGTCTTCCCCTGTTCAATCTCCATGTTACTGCCTCTGTGTCTACCCCCTTTCTCCTTCCCTGTGGCTGCAGCTGCCCCGGCTTGGGCTGGATGGCCCTCCTAGAGCCTGAATCCTCCTGACCTCTTTTCCCCTCTGCTAAGACACAGGGGCTCCTGCCCATGGCTTGGGCAGCCTCCAGAGCAGCAGAGCCCCTCCAGGTCTCCAGCCTCCAGTGGCACATCTGCCAGGGGAGGAGAAGCTGGAAGTCTGGTTCTCCCACAGTTTGGGGCCTGGCACTTTTCCAGGTATGGCTGGCTGAGCTCTGGGCACAGGTGATGTTTCTGGGTCAGAGGCCATCCCAACGCTTTCTTTTCTGTCCAGGACAGCTCAGGGAGTGCAGCCCTCTTCCTTGTTCCCACCCTTCCTTTGCACCTGAGGGATGACCTAGGTCAAGGGAGGCAAGAGGGTGTCACAAAGAAAGGAGACAGCAGTGGGTTGACTGTTGAGGATGGGGACAATAGCAGAGGGGGCAGGTGGCCACAGATGGTGGACCAGATGGGAAGCAACAGAGACATGCTGGGAGAGGGGCACAGGCGGGGCCTGAGATGCTAGAGGGGGACACAGGGAGGAGTATTTGTTCCCAGGCCTGAGGGTGGCAATTTCCTTTGCCTATCGGACTTTACTGCCCCATCTCCTTCCCTAATCAATTGGGAGGACTATGTGTGGAGTCTTGGGCGGCTTTCTGCCTGGAGGAAGTATCCCATCAAGGAATCACTGGGTAGATGCTCCAGGTACACAAGAGCCAGCTGTGTCCCTGAGTGCTGAAGGTTTGAAAAAGGGAGGAAAGAAGAGCCTGAGGTCATAAATCTGGGGAGGCTTCCTGGAGCATGTGAGCTGAGGGCAGGTTAGAAGATTCCGAGGACCGTGGACTGATGTCTAGGTAGACTAGGTAGGAAGGAACAGCCTGTGCAGTAGCTTCAAGACGAGAGTGGGAGGAACAGAAGTGGGTGATGACAAGCAGGCTTGCTGGTGAGAGCTGGTGAGAGCAGGCGAGCGTGGGCTGAGGACGGCTGGAATGGGTGTCTGCCTTCAACCTTCCCAGGCTCAACTGAGCCATGACTGGTGTAGTCAGCCAACTCAAGTGGGCATGACACAGACACAGAATCTGTTCCCATATCCCTCTGCTACTCTCACCCCACCCAAGCACATAGGCTCCTGCCCATTCCAAACTAGGGCTAGCTTTCTTTCCTTATAGGTTGGGACCTCTTCTTCTATATTTTAAAGACCATTTCTTCTTTAAGGAGACTGAATCATCTCACATGTATCTCAGTGTCTACTGAACACCTAGTATGTATAAGGCATTGTGACAAGTAAAAATAGGGACATCCTTTGTAGCCCTGCCAAGCCCCATTTCCTCCTTCTCTTGGCCCCCAGCTTTCATTTTTGAGCTAAAAATCCATTCCCATGTATTTGTGCATTCAGGTGTGTATGGTATTTCTGAGGTTAGGGTGTGTGGGTGGAGTGAGACACTAGCAAGTGTGTGTTAGTACTTAGCTGTTTATGAGTGAGTGTGTCGCCTGGGGGTATGGCAGGCATTTGGGTCTAATACAGTGAGCCAAGTGGGTGATGAGTAGCTCCAGTCCATACGACCAGGGAAAAGACTGGCCCAGTGAGGCTCTGCGGTCTCCTATGGAGAAGTGCCCAGGCCCTTCCATCTCTGCTTCCAGTTTCCCCAACCCCCATTCACCCTGTCTTCAGCATGGATTAGTGGGTGGTGCTGCCATCAGCTAAGGTGGCTCAGCTGGATTTCCTGGGGTGGGGCCCCCCAGGCTACCCACAACAGCCCAGAGAGCTGGGCTGGAAGAATGCTTTGTGTCTGGTGTTGCCATGGGAATAGCAGGCCTGCGCCCAAGCAGCTATGGGCTCAGTGGGAGGGGGCCAGGGTGGCCCACTGACCCAGTTCCCCCCTCCCCACTCCCTGCGGCAGTGGGAGACCTGGGAGCACATCCAGGGTCAGGATTATCCTAGTGTTGGGGTATAGAGACTCAGGTCACAAGGATGATGATTTTTGTGGGTCTCTCATGGTGCTTTGGGCTCTGTAGAGAAGTAAGAAAAAGACAGAATAGGGTTCCTGTTCAGGGAAGGCCGGACTCTGGCATAAGGCAGCAGGACCCATGGCTTGGGCAGAGACAGGTGTTGACAGGTGTGCAATGCATCACAACAGCTTTTGGGAAAGTATGCAAAGAGATGAAAATCGCATCCCCTTAAGTATTTATGGGGACTGATCCCTTAAGCAGTGACTTCCCACAGGTGACAGACCTCCCTGAGCACCTTTCTGCCAATTAGAAGAGTGACTTTTCTGGGCGGGTGGTGCAGTAGCGAGCCAGCTGAACTTCAACCGCACCGGTGCGCTCTTCAGCACAGGGTCTACTGGAGGGCCCTGCCGGGTCTGGGGCTTGGCAGCCCACCCCAGGCGGGGTCCCGACCTGCCTTGCCTTTCCACAGACGGCGTGCACAGCGTGTCGGCCCAGTGCGCGCTGCGCGTCACCATCATCACGGACGAGATGCTCACTCACAGCATCACGCTGCGTCTGGAGGACATGTCTCCCGAGCGCTTCTTGTCACCACTCCTGGGCCTCTTCATCCAGGCGGTGGCAGCCACGCTGGCCACGCCCCCGGACCACGTGGTGGTCTTCAACGTGCAGAGGGACACTGACGCCCCCGGCGGCCACATCCTCAACGTGAGCCTGTCTGTGGGCCAGCCACCCGGCCCCGGGGGCGGGCCGCCCTTCCTGCCCTCGGAGGACCTGCAGGAGCGCCTGTACCTCAACCGCAGCCTGCTGACCGCCATCTCCGCGCAGCGCGTGCTCCCCTTTGACGACAACATCTGCCTGCGCGAGCCCTGCGAGAACTACATGCGCTGCGTGTCAGTGCTGCGCTTCGACTCGTCCGCGCCCTTCATCGCCTCCTCCTCGGTGCTCTTCCGGCCCATCCACCCCGTCGGGGGGCTGCGCTGCCGCTGCCCACCCGGTTTCACGGGCGACTACTGCGAGACGGAGGTGGACCTCTGCTACTCGCGGCCCTGTGGCGCCCACGGGCGCTGCCGCAGCCGCGAGGGCGGGTATACGTGCCTCTGCCGCGACGGCTACACAGGTGCGCCCGAGGGAGACCCTCTCTTTCAAGCACAAGTTAGGCTAAGTGACGGGGGCCACCTCTTACCCTGGCATTTATAGATTGCACTTGCTTTTTCACAACAACCTACTGAGGAAGGCGGGGGGGGGGCCCTCACCTCACTACACACGGAGACACACAGAGGCAGTTAATGAGCTTGGCTCTAGCTTTAGAGCCAGTTTGGGTTTGTATCTCAGTTTTGCTACTAGAGCTGTGTGACCTGGAGCAAGTAACGTAACCTCTCTGGGCCTCAGTAATTTAAAAGGAAAGTAGTGAACCTACCGAGGTCATAAATTGGTTGTGAGGATTAATTTAATTCATTTGATACGTATAAGAACTGACCTGTGGAAAGTATTGGCTTTGATTTAAAGGGACGCTGAGCTTGGGTGACTTGCTCCAGATCTCATCTCATCTCACAGCTTGATCAGAGATGAGGCTAGGCCTAGAAGCTCATCTCCCGCCACTCTGAGCTGCAGCAAGCTTTTTTTCTCCCCAGGTATTTTGGTAAATACACATGAGAGTTCAGGAAACTGGAGAGGTTTAGGTTGGAGGTGGGGATGCTCCAGAACATGATTGCACCTGTACAGCCCTAGGCAGAATGGCTCCACTCCTGCCCAGGGGCTGGGAAACAAAGGTCCTGGCTAGGAAGCCTCCCTGTTGGTCTGTGAGCCAAGGTCTTTACAGATCATGCCCCAGCCTCTCCCTGGGACCTCACTGCCTCTGCCTCTGTGCTCCTCACGCCTCCCTTTAAGCTCTTGCTCCTCAGGACATTCCTTGATCCCCTTCCCATGGGCTTCTCCTTCCTAGATGCTTAGGCCTTGCTCCCTGTCCTCCAGAACCATACCCACTGACTCTGCCAGCCAGGATAGGCAGGCCCCACTCCCATCCCTGCTGCATCTTCCTGACCAGAACTTGCCAAACTTGACTTCTCACTGCTGCTGCTGGGGATGGGGGAAAGGGAAGGGTAAGCTTGGGGGAGGGGAGGGGAGTCTTTGTCCAGGAGGATACAGGGGGGCTCAGAGTAGGCGAACAACAGTTTCCATGGAAACAAGAGCCAGTCACTAGGCACAGGAGCCAGAACCTATCTCTAGAATCTGGGAATAGGGAGGGAGAGAAAGGGGTGGATTTTCCCATTTGATGTCATTAACATTTTCATCTTCCTTTTTTTTTTTTTTTTTTTGAGACAAAGTCTCATTTTATCGCCTTCAGTAGAGTGCTCTGGTGTCACAGCTCACAGCATCCTCAAATTCTTGGGCTCAAGCGACTTTCTTGCCTCAGCCTCCCAAGTAGTTGGCACTATAGGCACCCACCACAATGCCCAGCTGTTTTTAGAAATGGGATCTTACTCTTACTCAGGCTGGTCTTGAACTGGTGAACTCAGGCAATCCACCCACCTCAGCCTCCCACAGTGCTAGGATTACAGGTGTGAGCCACTGCGCCCAGCCCCTGGAGTTCTCATCTTCATTGATTCCTTATCTGCTCCCAGGGCTCAGGTTTCCACTCACTCAGCATCACCCAAATATACAAGGGTCTTCAGCCTGGACCCCAGGGCTTGGGGCAGAAATTCTCTGCCCTGTTCCTAGGAGGTCTCTGACTTCTCCCCTTCCCCACCCCCATAACCCAGACAAATCCAAATGGAAGCCTGGTCCCATCCCCAGCGGGGGAAACTGATCTTGGTGCCTGAAAAGGACAAAAACAGCAGTGGGAAGTGGCTGGGGCTGGCACAGCCCTCATACTGTCCTACAGGCCCTTCCCCTCCATGCACATTTACCTCCTCAGGGGCCAGAGCATCCCCAAGATTGCTGTGTAGTGAGGACCTAGCAGGCCTGTGCTTATGAAGCCCAAATAGGGATAAAGAAGGGGCCAGGAGTTGCAAGGAGCTCTCAGGAGAGTAGTGTAGAAGAGTCATGAGAGTGGCACAATGAGCCAAATGGAGCTCCCAGGAAGGGCTGGGCTTTGTGGATCCAGAGAAGATGGGCACACCAGAGGAAGCAGAGCTGGCCAGAGGAGTTTGGGAGCATTGTAGAGGTCATGGGAGGCTACAGGAGATATCTCTGGGGGGACCAACTTCCCCTTCCCCCACTCAAGTACTTGGTAATCACTCTGCCTTCCCTTTTGCCCAGGTGAGCACTGTGAGGTGAGTGCCCGCTCAGGCCGTTGCACCCCAGGTGTCTGTAGGAATGGGGGCACCTGTGTCAACCTGCTGGTGGGTGGTTTCAAGTGTGACTGCCCATCTGGAGACTTCGAGAAGCCTTACTGCCAGGTGACCACGCGCAGCTTCCCCGCCCGCTCCTTCATTACCTTTCGTGGACTGCGCCAGCGCTTCCACTTCACCTTGGCCCTCTCGTGAGTGGCTGAGTGCTGGGGGCAGGGGGTCTGGTGGGAGTCTGGGGTGACCCTTGTTCTGTGGACAAAGTGTGAGTCAGGCAGCAGTGGCGCCAGGGTCTGCCTGTCACTCCTCCCACCCACCTCCAGCATGAGGAGCCGGGATGCCAAGGTTCTTGTTTGGGCCCATTTTCCACATTCTAGCCCCATGGCCTCAAGGTCTAAGCCAAGGTATCATCCCCTGGAGGGTCCTGGGTAGGACTGGGTACTGGGGTGCTAGCATCCAGGTCAGTGCCCCATTCTCTGCACCCATCCCTGACTTCTGCTCAGATTTGCCACAAAGGAACGCGATGGGCTGCTGTTGTACAACGGGCGCTTCAACGAGAAGCATGACTTTGTGGCCCTCGAGGTGATCCAGGAGCAAGTCCAGCTCACCTTCTCCGCAGGTGATCCCAGTTGACCATGTCCTTGCCCATCTTCCAAAGGCCCATGTCTTAAGCCCCTGACCCTAAGCCCAGCTGAACTTGGGCCCAGCCCCAACCATGAGCACCACCCACCTCTGCCATTTCCAGCCTTCCTCTGGTGTCTCAGCTTACTTGGTCCTTTCCCCAGGAGAGTCTACCACCACTGTGTCCCCATTTGTGCCTGGAGGGGTCAGTGATGGCCAGTGGCACACGGTGCAGCTGAAGTACTACAATAAGGTGGGTATGAGAGGGGACAGAGGTGCTAGAGGGTTCTGTTCTTGGTTCAGGAATTCACCCAGATCTGAGTGGCACTTATAGCCAAGAAGGAGAAAGTGGGTGGTAGCAGCCACTTTGCTGGGACAATCCCATCCCACTGGCCAGTGCTCCATGCATCTCATGCCATTAGGCAGGCCCAGAATCAGATGGACACTGAGGGAGGCAGTTAAGCATGTGAATCACATGTGTATCCACATATGTATAGGTGTACACAGAGGGGTAACAGTGTGTACTGGCCCATGAACCTAGTGGACTTCCTGCCCACTGTTTCCTTTCTCTGCCCTTGCTTATCCACAGCCACTGTTGGGTCAGACAGGGCTTCCGCAGGGCCCATCCGAGCAGAAGGTGGCCGTGGTGACCGTGGATGGCTGTGACACAGGGGTAGCCCTGCGTTTCGGGGCTGTGCTGGGCAACTATTCCTGTGCTGCGCAGGGCACCCAGGGTGGCAGCAAGAAGTGAGCTGGGGAACGGGCCAAGGGACAGGGGAAGGTGTAGGGTCAGGCTGGGAGGGTGGGCCGAGGGGGCTTTGATGTGGGAACCAAACGAGATGGGGGCCCTTCCTTACCTTGAGTCCCTTAGCCTGTGCTCAGTCGTGGGGAGAGGTCAGGATTGGGAAGCAAGACCTGTGGAGTAGTCTGGGGAGGACGTGGGTGTGAGATGAGAGTGACTTCAGGTCCGGAGGTGACCTCCCCGGCCCTGGCACTACTCTGGGGCCCCTTCCTTTCCCTGGCCTGCTGGCAGGGCATAGAGAGAAAGAGCCAGAAATCCCCAGCTCTCCCTCATGCCCTTGCCCTGTGTGCTCTCCCAGGTCTCTGGATCTGACGGGCCCCCTGCTGCTGGGTGGGGTGCCTGACCTGCCTGAGAATTTCCCTGTCCGGATGCGGCACTTTGTGGGCTGCATGAAGAATCTCCAGGTGGACAGCCGGCATGTGGACATGGCTGACTTCATCGCCAACAATGGCACTGTGCCTGGTATGGGGTCTAGGGGTGTGATAAGGCTGGGAGCCCAGAGAGAAGAGCTGCCCTTGGTGTGGGGACACCAGAATTGGGGGTTTCAAAGACCCCTCTAGTTACTGCCATAGGTGTCCTCTTTGGATCCCCAGCTTAAGGCCACTGAGAACTCTTCTCTTCATTCCAGGCTGCCCTGCCAAGAAGAACGTGTGTGACAGCAACACGTGCCATAATGGGGGCACTTGTGTGAACCAGTGGGACTCATTTGGCTGCGAGTGCCCCCTGGGCTTTGGGGGCAAGAGCTGCGCCCAGGGTAGGAGGAGCAGCCATCCGTGGCTGAGGCCTGGGTGTTGCGAACAGTCTGGGAACGCTGGCAGGGCCTGGGCAGGCAATGGGCAGGGCTCGGCTGAGCTTGTCTGTGGGTGGAAGATCATGTCTGGGCAGAGTCCTGAGAGGGCAGCACAGGAGACAAAGGGCCCAGTCAGAGCAGGCCCAGGCCTAGGGTGGGGCGGGCTCAAGGCGGGTCAGCGCCCTGGAGGGCGGGGCTGCTGAGGGGCTTGGGCACTAGGACAGGCAGTGCCCTGCTTCCCTTGGAGCCACCACTCTGAGCATCATGGCCCCTGGGGCACTCTGCTGCTCCGCCCTTCAGAGTCTGTCTTTATCTGCCTTCCCAGAAATGGCCAATCCACAGCACTTCCTGGGTAGCAGCATGGTGGCATGGCACGGCCTCTCACTGCCCATCTCCCAGCCCTGGCACCTCAGCCTTATGTTCCGAACTCGCCAGGCCAACGGTGTCCTGCTGCAAGCCGTCACCAGGGGGCGCAGCACCATCACCCTGCAGGTGATGCAGGGAGTGGTAGGGGCAGGCAGGCCTTGGCCTGGCTGGGGCTGCAGTAGCCGCCTCCGGGGGGCTGGATGTACGCTGGCTGGGGGTGGATATTGAGGCAGCTGGGTTCATTTGGTAGGTTAGTGCTGCCACCTTTTGGGACTGAGGGAAATAAATACTCTTTCTTTTGTGGCCTCAGTGGGACAGCAGGATGGGCTTGGTGGTCCAGGAATGGGGACAGTGGGCTGAAAGAAGAGTGATTAAGGCTGTCTGTTGACCCTCTTTTCTTCCCTCCTGGTGCCAGCTGCGGGAGGGCCACGTGGTGCTGAGCGTGGAGGGCACAGGTCTCCAGGCCTCATCTCTCCGGTTGGAACCAGGCAGAGCCAATGATGGTGATTGGCACCATGCACAGCTGGCACTGGGAGCCAGTGGGGGCCCTGGCCATGCCATCCTGTCCTTTGACTATGGGCAGCAGAGAGCAGAGGGCAACCTGGGCCCCAGGCTGCATGGGCTCCACCTGAGCAACATTACGGTGGGGGGAGTGCCGGGCCCAGCCGGCAGTGTGGCTCGTGGCTTCCGGGGCTGTTTGCAGGTGAGCGTCCCGTCCTGCCCTCCCATCTCTACCACCACCTGGAACCCCACTCCACTGATGGCCCAGGTTGCCCCATCCCTCCAGGGTGTGCGAGTAAGCGAGACGCCTCAGGGTGTTAGCAGTCTGGATCCTAGCCGTGGGGAAAGCATCAGCGTGGAGCCAGGTTGCAGCCTGCCAGACCCCTGTGACTCAAACCCATGTCCTGCCAACAGCTATTGCAGCAACGACTGGGACAGCTATTCCTGCAGCTGTGACCCAGGTATGCTAGCGACCCAGGGCCATGGGAAAGATTGGCAAGTGCCTGATATCTCACTCTGGCTATACTGTGTGAACTGAGGCCCATCCCATCACCTGAGCCTCAGTTGCTTACATTGCAGAGCCACACAGGCTGGTCTGATGCTCAGAGGGGAAGGAGGGAGATGAAGCTGTGTTTGATGGAAGACAGTGCCAGGGGAGGGTGAAGAGTAATCCTTTCTGGTTCTTCTGGTCCCAGGTTACTTTGGTGACAACTGCACTAATGTATGTGACCTAAACCCATGTGAGCACCAGTCTGTGTGTACCCGCAAGCCCAGTGCCCCCCATGGTTATACCTGCGAGTGTCCCCCAAATTACCTTGGGCCATATTGTGAGACCAGGTAAGTGGACCAGGGCATGCAGCAGGTCCCAGTGGCTGCAGCTCATCTCATTGTGTCCCTCAGAGCCCCATAAGCCTTGCTGACTCACTACCAGGGTCAGAAGAACCACATGTGGCTAACCTAGGTGGTAGAGGGACCTCACTACTGCCTGGTCTGCTCTCTACAGGATTGACCAGCCTTGTCCCCGTGGCTGGTGGGGGCATCCCACATGTGGCCCGTGCAACTGTGATGTCAGCAAAGGCTTTGACCCAGACTGTAACAAGACAAGTGGCGAGTGCCACTGCAAGGTAACAGCCCTAACAAGGCCTCCACCCTGGCTGCCTGGGCCTCTGTCTACAGCTCTGGGGCCTTACAGGGAGGCAGTAGAGATGGGCCTTCATGCCGGGAGCTGAGAGCTGTGTACCTTTGCTGCAGTGGGCAGGGCACATGACTGTTCGCCTTCCTGTGTCTGGGAGGCAGAGGGACCAATAAGCTCTGGGTCAGCTATACAGGTTGTTTGCAGCCTGTTTGGGTTGCTTGGTGTCTCACTGATGGGTTCAGTTTCAAATCATTGTCACTCCTGAGAGGGACCTGAGGTCAGGTAGCCTCTCTTTAGAGGGGCCACAGCTGAAACGATCCTTGAGCATCCTGAGCCAAGAGCCTGAGCCAGTAGCACCCTTCCTTTCTCCTCTCTTCCAGGAAAACCACTACCGGCCCCCTGGCAGCCCCACCTGCCTCCTCTGTGACTGCTACCCCACAGGCTCTTTGTCCCGAGTCTGTGACCCTGAGGACGGCCAGTGTCCATGCAAGCCAGGTGTCATTGGGCGCCAGTGTGACCGCTGTGACAACCCTTTTGCTGAGGTCACCACCAACGGCTGTGAAGGTGGGGCTCCTATCATTGCGGGGAAGCTCTCTCGGCTGTGTGCCAGGTCCTAGCATCCCAGGGAAACCAGGGATGGTTGGAGGCCTGAGGAGCTGAGGGAGGGTTGGGGAGCCTGGGTAGAGCTTCAGAGGGGGAGCTGCTCTGGGGTAACTGTGTATTCTTCTCTGCAGTGAATTATGACAGTTGCCCACGGGCGACTGAGGCTGGGATATGGTGGCCCCGTACTCGCTTTGGGCTACCTGCTGCTGCCCCCTGCCCCAAAGGCTCTTTTGGTAAGTTGGTGGCCCTGGATGTGATATCGTGGATGTGGCCTCTACCATCAGTGTGGTGAGGGCAGGAAGCTCCTGGCTGCTGATGGGGGACCCTGCTTTCTGGTGTCTAAGTCCTAAAGACTCCATGTCCTGTCTTCCTTGGCTCACTGTTCCCCGTCTTCCAAGGTGTCCCAGGCATCCCTGCATCTTGGACTTTTAACAAAAATGCTGAACATTGGCCAGAAGCAGTGCCTCACGTCTGTAAGCCCAGCATTTTTGGGAGGCTGAGTTGGGTGAATCACTTGAGGCCAGGAGTTCAGTACCAGCCTGGGCAACATAGTGAGACCCTGTCTGTAAAAAATTAAAAAAAAAAATAGCTGGGTGTAGTGATGTACACCTTAGTCTTAGCCATTTGGGAGGCTGAGGCAGGAGGATTGTTTGAGCTCCCGGATTTGAGGCTACAGTGAACTATGATTGCCTTACTGCACTCCAACCTGGGCTACGCAGCAAGACCCACTCTCTAAAAAAATAAAAATGCCTCTGTACGGGAATGGGCAATGCAAAGATGAATCACACAGGAGTCCCATCTTCAGTTTACCATCTGGCATTGGAATTATGCCACCAGAAAGTCTGGGGAGTAGAGGGTATTGAGTACTATTCCAGGGGACCCAGCCCCAGCCCCTTTGGATTGGCAGTGAGCAGCATCCATAGGCAGAGAGTGGCAGAGAGCACAGGTGGTGACCAGAGGGGAGCATCACTGTCTGGAGTTTCAAAGAGGCTACATAGCACATGCTCCTATAGCTGTTTGGACCCATCTTGCAGAGCTTTTTGGCTCTAGTGTTCTATACACCCATCTTCCTATTTTACTCAGGCTACAGGAGGGCACATCCTTTGTCTCCTGTCTCTGGTCCAGGAGATGCTGGCCTGCGACAGAACCTCTCAGCCAGGTCTTATGGGCCTCCTATGTGTCTCCCTGAGTCCAGCCCTCTTGGCTTCCTTCCCTCAGGAACCGCTGTGCGCCACTGTGATGAACACAGGGGCTGGCTTCCCCCAAACCTCTTCAACTGCACGTCAATCACCTTCTCAGAGCTGAAGGGTTTCGTAAGTGGATCCTTCATCTCCATCTTTTCCCTCTCCTTCCCCACCAGGAGGCTCACTGCCCTCAGTCCCATCTTTGAGAAAAGGGATTCTGGAATCCCACCCTCTGTGTTCCTGGGGCCTCCACTTGGAGAGATCGTTTCTCCCCTTTCTGACCCCCCTGTGCTGACCCCCTGTCCTCCACACTTTCCATCTAGGCTGAGCGGCTGCAGCGGAATGAGTCAGGCCTGGACGCAGGGCGCTCTCAGCGGCTGGCCCTGCTTCTGCGCAATGCCACACAGCACACAGCTGGCTACTTTGGCAGTGATGTCAAGGTGGCCTACCAGCTGGCCACGCGGCTTCTGGCCCATGAGAGTGCCCAGCGGGGCTTTGGGCTGTCTGCCACGCAGGATGTGCACTTCACTGAGGTGGGGCTTGGAGGAGGCTGGGCTGGCTGGTTAGGTGAGGCTCATGGTGAGTGAGCCTGCTCCTGGCAACCTGGGGGGCAGAGTAGGGACACTCTACCCACTCTCAGGGAGTTCTTACTTGGCCCATGGCTTCTGTGAGATCCCATGAACCATGGCTCAGCACCATGGTTCTCCCCTTTCTGGTTTTTACTGGACACTGTTCGTAGTGTCTTGTTTAACCTTTCCAAATAGGTGAGGAAACTGAGCCTCTAGAGGTTACATAATCTAATTTATCCCAGATTTCATATTGAGGCATCCAGAGAAAATAATGTTTGGAGGGGCTTGCGTATGGTACTAAGGAGTAGTTCTTCAGGACATTTGTGTGGGTCCAATCACAGGGGCTGGGAAGGTCTTCTTTAGAGAGTGAGGAGGAAGGTTAGAGGCTGAGCATTGGTGATCAGAGTGGGCAGTGTGGCCCACGGGGCTTGTCAAGGTAGGCAGTGGTGAGTGTTGACGGCGGGGGCATGGTGGGTGGGGAATGGGGTCTGGTCTGGCCACAGACTGGACCTTGCAGGTGGGGATGATAGGTGGGGGCTGCAAGCACACCCACTGTGTGCCCATCCTAGAATCTGCTACGGGTGGGCAGCGCCCTCCTGGATGCAGCCAACAAACGGCACTGGGAGCTGATCCAGCAGACAGAGGGTGGCACTGCCTGGCTGCTCCAGCACTATGAGGCCTACGCCAGCGCCCTGGCCCAGAACATGCGGCACACCTATCTAAGCCCCTTCACCATCATCACGCCCAACATCGGTGAGGCTGCTGCCTGGGTCGGGAGGGATTTGTGAAGAGAGCACCCCTCAAGGGCAGCCATGCCAGAGCCTGCCTTCCTCACTGGTCTGACCTGTGACCACCCTCTTCCCAGTCATCTCTGTAGTGCGCTTGGACAAGGGGAACTTCGCTGGGGCCAAGCTGCCCCGTTATGAGGCGCTGCGTGGAGAACGGCCCCTGGACCTTGAGACAACGGTTATTCTGCCTGAGTCTGTCTTCAGAGGTCAGTGGGGGCCAAGGGCTGGGTCCCACTTGTCTGTGCACACTCCACAGAGGGCAGGGGGCAGGGCCCAGCTGAGTGCGGCAGTGTTCTGCTCCCAGAGACACCCACCATGGTCAGGGCTGCAGGCCCCGGAGAGGCCCAGGAGCTGGAGGAGCTGGCGCGACGGCAGCGGCGGCACCCAGAGCTGAGCCAGGGTGAGGCTGTGGCCAGTGTTATCATCTACCGCACCCTGGCCGGGCTCTTGCCTCACAACTATGACCCAGACAAGCGCAGCCTGAGGTCAGTAGCTAGTTGCCAAGGGGTGAATGGGGGTGTGGGTTGGAGGGGTGTGCTGAGACCCAGAGGGGGCCCAGAGGAGCATCTCCCAGCCATACTCCTGCTGCGCTAACTGTGCACCTGCCCTTCAGAGTCCCCAAACGCCCGGTCATCAACACGCCCGTGGTGAGCGTCAGTGTCCATGACGACGAGGAGCTTCTGCCCCGAGCCCTGGACAAGCCAGTCACAGTGCAGTTCCGGTTGCTGGAGACGGAGGAGCGGACCAAGCCCATCTGTGTCTTCTGGAACCACTCAATCCTGTGAGCCTATGCTGCCCTCATGCCTGAAAGCCCAGCCCCTGAGTGCCCCACTGTCCTTGTTTCCCTGACCGTGCCTTTCCCATGCAGGGTCAGTGGCACAGGTGGCTGGTCAGCCCGAGGCTGTGAAGTCGTCTTCCGGAATGAGAGCCACGTTAGCTGCCAGTGCAACCACATGACAAGCTTCGCTGTGCTCATGGATGTGTCCCGACGGGAGGTTGGACCCACCAGGGACAGCTGCAGAGCTGTGGGTGGGAGCCCAGGGCCCTGGGCTGGGTACTTCGGCCCTGTCCTTCCTAATCTCCTGGCCCCCTGCCATCCACCCTGTAGAATGGGGAGATCCTGCCGCTGAAGACCCTGACATTTGTGGCTCTAGGGGTCACCTTGGCTGCCCTGCTGCTCACCTTCTGCTTCCTCACTCTCCTGCGTGCTCTGCGCTCCAATCAGCATGGCATCCGTCGGAACCTGACAGCTGCCCTGGGCCTGGCTCAGTTGGTCTTCCTCCTAGGAATCAACCAGGCTGACCTGCCTGTAAGTGCCTCTATTGCCGAGAGACCTCCCCCAACTTCCAGCCCTCTCAGGCTCCCTGGGTGGATCCCTTTCCCAGCCCTCACGTTAAATCAAATCCCTGTTCCTGCAGTGCTAACGCTGGTAAAGAGCCGAGCCCAGCCTCTGGCCCACAGTTTCCTCTTCTGTTCCCCCTGACTCTCCCAGTATCCCAGAGACCCCTCTGGCCTAGATTTCCCGAAGCAGCTCCCAACACCAAGCCCTGCTCCCCTGCCCGACCTGAAGCAGAGCCCCATGCTCTGGGTGTGCCCTGAGCACTGACCCTGCATGGCCTGGGCTTGCAGTTTGCTTGCACAGTCATCGCCATCCTACTGCACTTCCTGTACCTCTGCACCTTCTCCTGGGCACTGCTGGAGGCCTTGCACCTGTACCGGGCGCTCACTGAGGTGCGAGATGTCAATGCTGGCCCCATGCGCTTCTACTACATGCTAGGCTGGGGCGTACCAGCCTTCATCACAGGTATCTCACCCCCAGCCCAGGCCCTGCGGCCCCACCCAGGGATTAGTCCCCATCCTGGAGAGGATGGCATGGGCAAATGGTGGGTGGAAACTTTCTCCATGCTCCCCACTGAGCCTGCCCACAGCCCTGCTTCCCAGGCCCCTGACCCCTGTCCTCTTGCTGCTGTCTGCATGCTGCCAGGTCTTGCCGTGGGCTTGGACCCTGAAGGCTATGGGAACCCCGACTTCTGCTGGCTCTCCATCTACGATACGCTCATTTGGAGTTTTGCTGGCCCAGTGGCCTTTGCTGTCTCTGTAAGTGCTAGGAAGTGGGAGAGTAGGCTGGGAGTATTTTCAGGATCCTCTTTAGAAAGAGGCTCCTAAAGCAATCTGTGAGGCCCCAGAGTACCATGGGGTGGGGTTGAAGCTGCCTGTTCCCCAGTAATCTCCTCCTGCCTGTCTCTCCCCACCTAGATGAGTGTCTTCCTGTACATCCTGGCGGCCCGGGCGTCCTGTGCTGCCCAGCGGCAGGGCTTTGAGAAGAAAGGCCCTGTGTGAGTATGGGGGGGTGGTGCCTGGGCAGTGGGCAGGCACCAGTGTGGGAGGCCTCGTGACCAGACTCACAGCCTGTCCCACTCCCCAGTATGGGCCTGCGGCCCTCCTTCGCTGTCCTCCTGCTGCTGAGTGCCACATGGCTGCTGGCCCTGCTCTCCGTCAACAGTGACACTCTCCTCTTCCACTATCTATTTGCTGCCTGCAATTGCATCCAGGTATTTGGCCTGGGCAGGGGAGAGGGGCAAGCATGACTGTGGGGCCCCTGAGCATGCTTAACTGTGGCTGCCTCTTGCCTGCCAGGGTCCCTTCATCTTCCTCTCCTACGTGGTGCTCAGCAAGGAGGTCCGGAAAGCACTCAAGTTTGCCTGCAGCCGCAAGCCCAGCCCTGACCCTGCTCTGACCACCAAGTCCACCCTGACGTCGGTGAGGGAGCCAGGGGCTGGAGAGGCAGAGGGGTTGGGGGGAGGGCCAGGCAGCCCAAGGAGCCTGTGCTTTGTACTTTTGCTTCACCCTCCTTCCTTCCTTTTCACCATCCCTCCATCCCTCCCCAGGAGGAGGAGTGGTGAAACGATACATGTGGTCTATGGAGGAGACTGTGAGGGGTGTAGGATTTTGACTTTGGGGGAGATGGGGCTGGAAACAAGTAATTAGGTAGTGAGTACCGTGCACTTGACAATCTCCTCATGAATTTTGGTAAATTTTTATCTCCGAGGATACTCTCAGGAGACAATTCCTGGTACTGTCTTTTACCACAAGCCCTTAAATAGCAGGTCTGGGGTACTTGGGGTGTGCAGGGTTGATGCAACTGAGATGGAGCTGACTACTGCCAGACACCAGTGTGGGGACAGAAAGATGTGGGGCCCTCTCTTTGGGTTTTTTTTTTTTTTTGCCATTGTTATGCCCTTTCTTATTTATTTATTTAGTTTTATTAAATCGTAGTTGTGTACATTCATGCAATCAGGGGTACAATGTGCTGGTTTTATATACAATTTGAAATGCTTTCATCAAACTGGTCAACATAGCCTTCATGTTATTTTCTCAGTTACTGTGTTAAGACATTTATATTCTACACCTAGCAAATTTCACATGTACCCTTGTAAGATGCACCGTAGGTGTGGTCCCTCCAATTACTCTCCCTCCACCCATCCTCCCTCCTCCCCTCCCCTCCCTCTCCTCTTTCCCCTTCTTGGGCTAGAATTGGGTTATAGCTTTCATAAGAAAGCTATAAATTGGTTGCATAGTAAGACTGAGTACATTGGACACTTTTTCTTCCATTCTTGAGATACTCTGCTCAGAAGAATATGTTCCAGCTGGGGACCCCTCTTTCAGACCTGGGTTGTGGGAGGTAGAACTCAGGGCAAGTCCCTTCCACCTTTCTACCTTGCAACCTGTGGCCACACCATCCTGCTCACCAACTTACTGACTTCTCTGTTCCCTGCCTAGTCCTACAACTGCCCTAGCCCCTACACAGATGGGCAGCTGTACCAGCCCTACGGAGACTCAGCCGGCTCTCTGCATAGCGCCAGCCGCTCGGGCAAAAGTCAGCCCAGCTACATCCCCTTCTTGCTGAGGTAAACCCTGGAGATGGGAGGGTGGAGGAAAGGAGGAGAGGACTATGCCTGCTGAACTAGGCCAGATAGCTGCTGGGAGTTGAGTAACATACACTGTGGTTGATACAAGTGGCAGCTTGAATTAGAAGCAGTTAAGGGACCTGAGGCAGGAACCAGGATCCCAGAAAAAAGAAGAGAATGGGACTCTGGGCAAGGGCACAAGCTGATCCTTCCAGCGTGTCTTGTTTTCTTAGGGAGGAGTCCACACTGAATCCTGGCCAAGGGCCTCCTGGCCTGGGGGACCCAGGTGGCCTATTCCTGGAAGGTCAAGACCAACAGCATGGTGAGGACGGGAGTCCCTGGCTGCCCAGTGGGGCAGCTGGCTGGGTTTTGCTGAGGGTGGGGAGAGGTGGCTGGGCTGGCTGTGATCTCTCCCTGGCCTCTCAGATCCTGACACAGACTCCGACAGTGACCTGTCCTTGGAGGACGACCAGAGTGGCTCCTATGCCTCCACTCACTCGTCAGATAGTGAGGAAGAGGAAGAGGAGGAAGAGGCTGCCTTCCCTGGAGAGCAGGGCTGGGATAGCCTGCTGGGTCCTGGAGCTGAGAGACTGCCCCTGCACAGCACCCCCAAGGGTGGGCCAGCACTGGGGCTGTGGCATTTGGGGCCACTGGGAGGATAAGGCAGCAAGGCTGGAGTGGTGACTCTCCTAGCTATCTGTCCTCTCTAGACCTCATCTACTTCTTTTCCCTGCCAGATGGGGGCCCAGGGCCTGGGAAGAGCCCCTGGCCGGGAGACTTTGGGACCATAGCAAAGGAGAGTGGTGGCAACCGGGCCCCTGAGGAGCGGCCACGGGAGAATGGAGATGCCCTGTCTCGAGAGGTGTCCTTAGGCCCTCTTCCAGGCTCTTCTGCCCAGCCTCATAAAGGTGAGGCACCCCCAGCTGCATGCTCTTCCAGTCAGCAACCTCATGCCTCACATTCCTGGGTGGGCTGCTGGGGCTCTCTGGGACATTCCCCTGCTCCTTCCACCCACACATCACAGAATCTGCCCTCCTGACCCACAGGCATCCTCAAGAAGAAGTGTCTGCCCACCATCAGCGAGAAGAGCAGCCTCCTCCGGCTACCCCTGGAACAGGGCACAGGGTCTTCTCGGGGCTCGTCAGCCAGTGAGGGCAGCCGGGTAGGGCCCCCTCCCCGCCCACCACCCCGGCAGAGTCTCCAGGAGCAGCTGAATGGGGTCATGCCCATCGCCATGAGCATCAAGGCAGGCACCGTGGATGAGGACTCATCAGGCTCCGAGTGAGTGTGAATGGGTGGGCGGGACTGGGTACAGCCCTGCAGAGCTGCCCCCAGGCCTACCTAGGCTACTCTGGTTGGCAGTCAGAGACAAGTGGGCTGTGCGTGGTCCAATTACATACTACAATGTGCCCACACACCCAAGTGCCCTGTGGGGTGGGCCACCCTGTCCTGGCTCTGTGCATCAAAGCCCAGTTATAGGGCAGAGTGAGGGAGGATGGGGAGCTAGGGGTGTTTTTCTGTTTCCTTCTTCTGGTGAAAGCTTTCACTGTCTCCTCTGTTCCAACTAACGCTCTGTCTGCCTTTTCTGCTGCTTTCCTTTCCTGCCTCTCCAGATTTCTCTTCTTTAACTTCCTGCATTAACCCTGGGCCACGCTCCTCCGCCCGCGGCCCCCTCCCTCCCCAGCCGTGCTCATGCCTGCTCCTGTCTTGTGCTTTATCCTGCCCGCTCCCCATCGCCTGCCCACAGCAGCAGCGACGAAACGTCCATCTGAGGAGCCTGGGCCTTGCCCGGAGGGGTGCCCACCCCACCTAAGGCCATCTAGTGCCAACTCCCTCCCCCACCATCCCCCTCACTGCACTTTGGACCCCTGGGGCCAACATCTCCAAGACAAAGTTTTTCAGAAAAGAGGAAAAAAGAATTTAAAAAAAGATCTCCACTCTTCATGACTTCAGGGATTAATTTTTTTTATACGCTGGAAATTGACTCCCCTTTCCCTTCCCAAAGAGGATAGGACCTCCCAGGACACTTCCCAGCCTCTCCTCAGTTTCCCATCTGCTGTGCCTCTGGGAGGAGAGGGACTCTTGTGGGGGCCTGCCCCTCGTTTGCCATCACCAAAAGGAAAGGACAAAGCCACGAGCACCCAGGGCGTGAAGCCCTGCAGGCTGCACTGGGCAGGGCTCCGAATGGTGAGGGGTCAGGGCAACGGGCACGCCTCACCCGTCCTGTGCCGCTGCCTCTCCCAGGAAGTGAAAAAGCCCTGTCCTGCGAGGGGACAGAAGGACTCAGCGCCCCCGCACCCCCAAATGCTGCATGAACACATTTTGAGGGGAGCCTGTGCCCCTAAGAGTGGCAAGGCTGCCCCAGCCCCTCTCCTTTTCCTGGACTCTAGCCACGTGCTGCAGCCCAGGTGTTTGCTCAGTTTGCTGACCCAAAAGTGCTTCATTTTCCTGCCTGCCCCACGCATGGGGAAGGCCAGTCACGTGTTCAGTTGCGCTTCTTTGCTGTTGTGTGGGTGGGAGAGGGAGAGTTAACGTAGTGCTGTCTCAGCTGCCCTGCAGGGCTTTGAGCACAGGCCTTACCTCTGGGTTCTGGTGTCCACTTACCTACCCCCCCAAATGCTGTGGCCTCTGAGACATGTTCTATTTTTAACCCCTTCTTGGAATTGGCTCTCTTCTTCAAAGGACCAGGTCCTGTTCCTCTTTCTCCCTTACTCTATCCCAGCTCCCTGAGAAGAGAGAGTTAATATATATTTCTTATTTATTTGCTTTTAGTGTTGGGATGGGTTATTGTCCAGTCCCAGGGGGTCTGATGTGGCCATTGCAGGGTGGGTGTGTCCCAGCAGCCCTGGCTTGGGGGCCTAATGCCCTTCCCCTTGCTCCAGGTTGTCATCACCCCACCTCTCCTCTCCTCCCCTCCTTCTCGGTTTTGCCAACTGCTATTCATCTGAGTCACCATTTATTCTAAGCATGTATTCCAGACTTGTCACTGACTTTCCTTTTAGAGCAGGTGGCTAGAAAAAGAGGCTATGAACAGGGGAAAAAAATGTTCCTGTTTCTCATGTAAGGCTCGCCTCTGGCTTTTCTGCCATGGATTCTCCCCTGCCCTTTCCCCTCAGCAATTCCTGCAAAGGGTTAAAAATTTAACTGATTTTTACTACTGATGACTTGACTTAAAAAAACAAAGATGCTGGATGCTAACTTGATACTAACCATCAGATTGTACAGTTTGATTGTTACTGTAAATATGGTAGAGTTTTGTTGTTTTTTCATTCCCCATACTACTGAATAAACTAGTTCTGTGTGGGCAGAGTGCTGTCATGTGTTTCTGTGTGGTACCCTATCCTCCCACAGGGAGCGAGGCCTGGTCTCTGGAAAACAAAAGAACAGGCAGCTCCCCACCCCATACCCTAAAGCCCTGTAAGGTCAGGGGGACCTCAGATACCAGCTAATAGGGTGGTCTATCCACTTAAATCCATGACAATGCTCCCCCCAAAGCCTGATCAACACAGAACCCATGTCCTGGCATTTCCAAAGAATATATAGTGAGGCCAGGTGTGGTAGCCTCTGTAGTTCTAGCATTTTGGGAGGCTGAGGCAGGTGGATTGCTTGAGGCCAGGAGTTTCAAGATTGTGGTGAGCTGTGAGGACACCATTGCCCTCTAGCCCAGGCAAGACCCTGTCCTCCCCCCCCCAGACAGAAGAAGACATGGTGGGTATCTTTTCTACCAGGACAGAAAGGACTGATATGACTAAAGAGGTTCAGTTCTAGACAACAGGTACAAGTTTTCTGGGGCAGAATTCAGGAGACAGGGAATGCCTAGTTGAGATGCTGGTGGGAATTTAGGGTTGTTTAGTGACTAGGTATCTCCAAACTCCACTGTTCTAAGCTGTTTTTCTCCCCCCCACCCCATTAGAAAATGAAGCCACTACTCACACTCTAGCCAAGCATGTGCTCTGCAGCATTACTGCTAGTCCCACATTTTCTGTTTCTAAAGTTCAACAAACTACAAAGGGAATTAGCAGGGGGGCAATAAAGGATAGTGATTAAGAACACAAACCCTGGGACCAGACTGAGGGATTTAATCTCTCCGAGCCTGTTTCTCTGCCTGCAAATTGAGGATGATAATAGCATCCATTTAATTTAGCTTTATAAGGATCAAATGAGTTAACACATATGTAGTGCTTAGAACAGTTCATAGCACACAGTAAGAGATCAATAAGCACTAGCTTTCTTTGTTGCTACTGGGGAGGAACAGAAGAGTGTGTAGATGGAAAAAATAGCCGGGCCCAAAGGGAAGGCAGCGAGCAGGTGGCTGAACAAGAAGGGCAGCTGTGGCAGGTAGGCCTTCTCCCTGGCTGGCACTGCCTACTGAATGTGCTGCTTAAGCAGGTTTGAAGTGGGAGGGCAGTGGGGTGGAAATGGGACTCAAGGCTGACTGGGAGGGTGAGCAGGACATGCCTTGCCCGCTCCAGCCACCAGGTGGCGAAAGCACATGGGTCTGCTGCTTGTTTTGCCTTTAACGTCCCTCCTGGGTTGTGGCTCACACCCAGGCCCTGGACCATGTCTATGTATGCACCCAGGTTTGCTGACCTGCCTGGGTTTGTGTCAGGCCCTGCACAACAGACACCAATACAGGAGGAAGCTGGAAAATACACCCAAGTTTCTCTTGCCTTATGAAAAATTTCTCCAGAGCCAAATACTCAGTGTCTGTCTTCACGCCACGCCCCCACTATATCAATTCTTAGAATCCCAGAGCCTAGAGGAGTTGCTGCAAATTGCCCAGAGAGAGGTAAATGTCTATGCCGCTGTCATTGTGAAACGAATGTATGAAATGAACCTTAAGATTGGCCAGAGAAGTGGAAAAGCGGTGGAGGGCCCTAGCCCTGGGAGCAGGACACTTACTGACATACAGGCATGGGCAAGAGTCCCACTTCCATTTATCCAGTTACCCGCTGCCTTCCTTAAGTCATGACCTGGCCTTCAAGAAGGAAGCTTCCTCAAAACTCACAAGGAATTGAATTGGTTCTGGTTACAATTGACAAGAGTCAAAAGCTGCAACAAAATATCCTAAGCTGAATCTGTTAAATGGGTCTATCATACTTTGTATTATACAAACACTCACCATCTTGTAACTATTTTCTAAATAATAAAGGAATGAAGTGTTCTGCTACCGGCTACATGTCACAACACTGGGGCACTGTTTATAAATCTTGGTGCCAGGCTTGGCGCCTGTGGCTCAATCAGCTAAGGCGCCAGCCACGTACACCTAAGGTGGCGGGTTCGCATCCCCAGCCCGGGCCCGCCAAACAACAATGATGGCTGCAACCAAAAAAATGGCCGGGCGTTGTGGCAGACGCCTGTGGTCCCAGCTACTTGGGAGGCGGAGGCAGGAGACTCACTTGAGCCCAGGAGTTGGAGGTTGCTATGAGCTGTGATGCCATGGCACTCTACCCAGGGGGATAGCTTGAGGCTCCGTCTCA
>CAUYQV010176625.1:0-11222 GCA_963574575.1 Galagoides demidoff | reverse complement strand
GCCTGTGGTCCCAGCTACTTGGGAGGCGGAGGCAGGAGACTCGCTTGAGCCCAGGAGTTGGAGGTTGCTATGAGCTGTGATGCCATGGCACTCTACCCAGGGGGATAGCTTGAGGCTCCGTCTCAAAAAAAAAAGAAATGTTTCCTGTCCAACACTGTGCTCATCCCTCTGCCAAACCACTGTCTGTTGTCCACTCTCAGTGAAGGACACACCCATATGTCCAGACCTGATACCCTGACTCCAACTGAATGGGAAGTGTCCATGGCTCAAGCCCTGTGGACTTTATCTTTTTGATACCTCCTCCATATAGCCTTTTCACATGTCCACAGACGCAACTGAGTTCAGGCTGTCCAGATGACTGGCATAGCCTCCCCTCTGCATCCCCACCCCTGGCCTGTCCTCCTGCCAGCACACGTGTTATTCTGTTCCTTCCAATAAGGCCAATGGAACAACGTCCTTACTGCCCACTCATCTCAGCACAGAGGCCAAACTTCTTAGCACGGCACCCAGGCTTTCAAGGTCCTGTCCCTACTCACTTCTTGGCTTCATTTTTTGTCACCTTTCCACCTCCAATTTCAAATTCCAGCCATATTGTCAATTTTTTTCCTTTCCATGTTCTATAGTCTCACTGCTAGGCCTTAGCACATGCTGTTCCCTCTGGCTTGAAAGAGTTTCACCTTCTTTTTTCATCTTATTGCTTTTCAGGTCCCAGTCCATTCAAAGCATGTTTATTGAGCATCAATAACACAGTGTGTGCCAAGCACTATGCTTAGAGGTTCCTTCCTCCAGGAAATCTGCGCTCATCCCCGGAGAATGGATTAGATGGTTCTCTTCTGTGCTTCCTGTAATATGACCCTGTGTCATTCACTGACATCACATCCTATATTGTGTTGTACTTTCTGGTATTTGTCTACAGAACCAGACTATAAGCTCTTTGAAGACTGGAAATGTTATGATTTAGTATTGAACACTCAGACCAGTATACACCTGCCAACATACTAGGTACAAAATAAATGTTAGATAAGTAGATAAGTGAATGAATAAATGGGCAATTAATTTGAAATGTTATGAGATCTCTAACACTGAACAATACATGTATGCATACATACAACAAACATAGAAATAATTATGATATATGAACATCATTAGACACAATATATACTCATGTAAATAATATATAAACCAAAGGCAAATATAAGTAAAATGTAAACATTTACAATGATTACGACTATCTAATAACTCTTCAAACAAATTTATGACAGTTCTATGCTTAAATTGTTCCCAAGTATTTGTGAATGTCTTGCTATGAACATCTTTGTACATAAAGCTTTTTATTTCTTTTTTTTTTTTTTTGAGACGGAGCCTCAAGCTATTCTCTTGGGTAGAGTGCCATGGCATCACAGCTCATAGCAACCTCCAACTCCTGGGCTCAAGCGAGTCTCCTGCCTCTGCCTCCCAAGTAGCTGGGACCACAGGCGCCTGCCACAACGCCTGGCCTTTTTTTTTTTTTTTTTTTTTTTTTGTTGCAGACATCGATTTTGTTTGGCGGGCCCGGGCTGGGGATTTGAACCCGCCACCTTAGGTGTACGTGGCTGGCGCCTTAGCTGATTGAGCCACAGGCGCCGAGCCAGTCGATAGTGATCAAAACAGCATGTACTGGCACAAAAACAGAGAGGCAGATGTATGGAACAGAATAGAGAACCAAGAGATGAACCCAGTTACTTACTGTCATTTGATCTTCGATAAGCCAATCAAAAACATTCAGTGGGGAAAAGACTCCCTATTTAACAAATGGTGATGGGTGAACTGGCTAGTGACCTGTAGAAAGACTGAAACTGGACCCACACCTTTCACCATTAACTAAGATAGACTTGCACTGGATTAAAAATTTAAACTTAAGACATGAAACTATAAAAATACTAGAAGAAAGTGTAGGAAAAACACTTGAAGGATACAGCCTGAGAGAATATTTTATGAGGAGGACCTCCTCTAGGTCCCTAAAAACTTCTGCACAGCCAAGAATACAGTATGTAAAGCAAGAAAACAGCCCTCAGAATGGGAGAAGATATTTTCAGGTTATGTCTCTAACAAAGATTTAATAACCAGAATCCACAGAGAACTCAAACATATTAGCAAGAAAAGAACAAGTGATCCCAATTCAGTGTAGGCAAGGGACTTGAAGAGAAACTTCTCTGAAGAAGACAGGTGCACGGCCTACAGACACATGCTCACCATCCTTAATCATAAGAGAAATGCAAATCAAAACCATTTTGAGATATCATCTAACTCCAGTAAGATTAGCCCACATCACAAAATCCCAAAACCAGAGATGTTGGCATGGATGTGGAGAAAAGGGAACACTTCTGCATAGCTGGTGGGAATGCAAACTAATACATTCCTTTTGGAAGGATGTTTGGAGATCACTTGGGGATCTATAAATAGACCTACCATTCGATCCTTCAATTCCTCTACTAGGTATATATCCAGAAGACCAAAAATCACTTTATAACCAAGATATTTGCACCAGAAAGTTTATTGCGGCCCAATTCATAATTTCTAAGTCATGGAAGAAGCCCAAGTGCCCATCGACCCATGCATGGATTAATAAATTGTGGTATATGTACACCATGGAATTTTATGCAGTCTTAAAGAAAGATGGAGACTTTACCTCTTACATGTTTACAAACATATTCTTCTTAGCAAAGTATCTCAAGCATGGAAGAAAAAGTATCCAATGGTACATAGTTACCATTCAATTAAAAAAAAAGTATCCAATGTACTCAGCCCTGCTATGAAACCAATTTATAAACACCCAGGCTTGCATATGAATGCTATAACCCAACTACAGCTCAAGATGAAGGGGAAAGAGAAGGGGGAGGGTAAGGGAGGGAGAGAATGACTGGAGGGAGGGTAATTGGTAGGACCACACCTATGGTGCATTTTACAAGGTACATGTTAAATCTACTAAGTGTAGAATAAATGTCTTAACACAATAACTAAGAAAATGCAGTGAAGGCTATATTAACCAGTTTCATGAAAGTATTTCAAATTGTGTATAAAACCAGCACATTGTATCCCACAATTGCATCAATGTACACAGCTATGATTTGACAAAAAAAATCCACACACACACAAAAAGAAAAATGGAATAAACCCAAAGCAGGAAACAAATAATAAAAAGAGAAATTTAATGAGGTTTATGCACACACACAAACACACACACACACACACACATATATGTAGAGGTCGCCAAAAACTGTATACACATTTTAAGAAAGGACAAAACTGTATTAAAATTGCAATACTTAATATATACCAATAACAAAAGATGAATACAAGTCACGTTTGAGCACCTCTTATTGCATAAGTCAAATATGATTTGCGTATTACAATTTTAATACAGGTTTCCCTTTCTTAAAATGTGTATATATATATTTTTGGCACTCTCTGTATGTATCATATATATATAAAAAATGACCCAAGAATGGCTTTTGAAAAACAGATTATAGACTAGCACATTGTACGAACAGATTGATTAAATAAGGAGAGAAAGCACATTACCAATCTTAGGAAGAATAATAAGAAAGGGGATGTTGAGGTCAGAACAGCAACCAGCGAGGTTTAGATTTTGATTAACCTGTAAAATATCTCAAGGATTTAGGGCTTTGTTTCAGAGTGATGGGAAACCTTGGGAAGTTTTTAAGCAGATAATAAATATATATGGATTGGCAGAGGGGACACTGGATTGGGGGAGAGACCAGTTAGGGAGATGATCGCAGTTGTCCAAACAAGATGTGATGATGGCTTTTTATAAGAGAAAAAGCAAGAAAAATGAAGACTCAACAGAAATTTGGATGGTAGAGAAATAAGATTTGGTATTTGGTGGTGTATCAGTTAGGGTCTGATCAGGAGACAGAGGTCACGTGGTGATTTGGACTGAGAAAATTTAACATAAAGAATTCTTAATAACAATAGGGGAGTAACTGCAAGGGATTAAAAAATACCTTTAAAGAATTTCCTGGAGATGAGAAAAAGGAAAGGTGGAAACTTGGCTGGTAAGGGGAGGGCCCTTGCTGAGGCTGGGATTTAGACTTTGCTGACGAGGGTGCGGTCACTGCCCACTGCACGCAGAAGGTGGGTGGCTGGGCTGTGTGTGCACACAAGGATGGTGTGCCTGGATGTGTGGTCAGGCAAAGCAACACTGGGTGACCTCACCCTTACCTTGTGTGTGCATCCCCGATGCTGTGCCCCTCAGTGGTACGAAGAATAGGCCAGCACCGGGGAGAGATCCGCTCCACCCCACAGTGTCCTCTCGTGTCCTCTGCTGGCAGTTTAATATGGGACCAGGTGCAGATGAGACGTGCTTACAGCTCCCTTTTCTGCTGAGCAAGAAATAAAGCTGGATTTGGAGCCAAGAGGCATTCAACTGATAACTGGTACAGATGGGACCCAAGGAACCAGTTCTAACACCCAGGAAACTGGCCGAGTCACCGAGAGGAGAGTTGGTAGCGTTCACAGAGATAAGGTCCTTGAGGAAAGAAGTGTGGAGCAAAGCAGATGGATGACATTTTGAAAATGCTGAGTTTAACAACACGGGGAAATGCTCAGAGAGATGACAAATAGGCAGCTAGTTTCCGGGCGCCAGGTGCCTGGAGGGAGACAGGGGAAGGTCTTCAGCACAGTGAAGGCAGATGGCTGTGTGGCCGAGGGAGCCACAGGGAGAGTGTTGGTGACGGATGGGGAACCCCATGTAACTTCAGGGTTCAGCAGAAGAAAAGTCTGAGCCAAAGCAGCCAGGGTGGCCAGAGGAAAAGAAAGAGGAAAGTGGGGCATCAGAGCTGGGCGAGTTCTGTTGAAGATACTCTGGAACCTGGTGTCATGTAGGAGAAAGACTGCAAAGAGGCCCTTGGCCTTAGTGACCCAGAGGCCCTTGATGAGACCCTTGGCTTGTGGCCAAAGAAGGTTTGGTGGAGGTGGAGGTTACTGCGGGCCGAGGGAAGAGTGGGAGGTGAGGAAGTGGCCGGTGACAATCTGTGGATGACTTTGCCTGTGGACACGAGGACAAAGGAGGACAATAGTGGGAGAGACACATGAGATCGAGGCAGGCTTTATTTTTACTTGGAGAAGGAGCATATTGATGGTGACGACACTGCAAAGAGCAGCACGTGGCAGTCCCATGCTGTCACACGTGTGAGCAAAGTGGGGGAGGCTTTCCCCAGAGTGGGCAGTCCAGGGATGGCTTAGCATGCTTGCTCGCCAGCCGGGAGGGCTATAAATGTCCTCTGGATGCCTTCCAGGGATGAGCCAGGGACACAGATGGATTTAGTGAAGGTGATAAAAGATAGTTCTGCTTTTAAGCAAGGTCACGTGGAAGTGCATGGTGTGTGCATGTGTGTAATGGTTGCCAGAGCCAAGGTTCCCAACTGCAGTCACTTGTGAAAGGTGAGTGCAGATGTGGGGTGTAATCCGAAAGCGAAAGGCTAAGCATTTAACACGACCTTCAGCTCTGGCCTGTGAGCAATAAGAAGATACCATTAGCACTGTCTGGCTTTCTTTCTCCTTTTTTATTTCCATCTGTGGTGATTTCTGAATGCAGCTGGCGATAGGCCACGGTGAGTTTCAGCACTCGTCACCAGCCTCTATCCCATACATAAAACCCATAATCCCCACTCTCAGCTCTCCAGAATGCCACACATCTGGAAGCAGCTTCCTGATCCTCCCAGTTCCCATTCCCTTTTTATCGGGTTTATTTGGTTTGCATTTGTAGTTTTGCCGATTTTTGTTGTTGTGGTTGACTCATCTTTCACTTTATTAGGATACTGAAGGTTCCCCCCCTCCCCCTTGTTCTCAGGAGGGACGCACCTAGCTCTCTGCCAGGAGGGATGTGTTTGCTCATGGCTTCTGCAGGAACTTTAGGAAAGTTGTGCCGCCTGCCTTCATGCTGGCCACAGACCCCCTCCTGCAGTGTGGGGTGGCAGACAGTGGCTCCCCTTCCTCCAAGAAGTCCCTGGGGGTGGCAGTAAAGAACTCCTGAAGACACTGTGCTTACAAAGTGCTCTGCACCCCTCAGGCTGAAGATGCTGCATAGGAGGAAAGTGGTTGATGGCTCAGAAGTAATTAATAAGACACTGGGGACTCCATGCAGCTGGTGTTTTGCATTGCCGTGAACAAAAAAATCGCTGTCAGGGCCAACTTGGGGCTTGTCTATTTCATTTCTTTTGGGCAAACATGTGTGAGTGCCAGTGGATCAGGCTGCTGAGGTCCTGCCTTTCTGACCAGCCCTGTGGAGAAAATTGCACCACTGGGCTTCCATGCATCTGGGCAAGCTTCCTCTGCAACTGGTCAGTCTGCTCTGCCATTTCAAATATTTCCTAATGTTTGGTTTTCAGAGGAGATCAAAAATGGATTGACCCTAGGAGCTGACAGCCTGCCCTGTTGGCTTTAGGACACAGGTCTTTCCCTTACTGCCCTTCCTTGTCAACTTGCTCAGTGATACTGGAATCACTGGGTTTGAGCATCCGGCCAGACCTTCCATGCTTGTGTTCCTCTGGTAACATTTGGGGAATCTGGCAACAATAATTGGAGCACAAACTCCATTCGATTAATGAAGCCCTGGAAGGTGCCAGGGACTTTCCTAGGAGTCAGGGTGCAAAGATGGAGCAGATGTGGCTCCTGTCCTTGAATGGCTTAGAGTTCATGGGGCAGGAGAAGCTGACAAGGTCTTGCAAGAAGTGACCTCAAAGAGGCATGTGCACCACACCATGGAAACAGTCAAGTCTGAAATGATAAGGTAGAATAAAGTCATGAGACAGGGCCAGGGAAGGCAGTCTGGGCCTGGAAGGATAATTAGAAGTTCATCAAGTGGAAAAAAAGAAGGAAAGGGCATTCTTGGCAAAGGGAAAAAAAAAAAAAACATGGCAAAGATGCAGAGGTGGGCGTCTGCACCAAGCGTGCAGAGGAGAAGTGGTATCTAGGAGACGGGGTGAATGCGGGAGGGAGTGAGCCAGGCTGGTGGGAATCAACACCAAAGGGCGTGTTGGGTGCCCAGTTTAGAGAGAAGCTTCGTGGCTGAGTTCATACTTTGTCAGTGGGAGCCGGAGAAGATTCTGAGCAGGGACATGTGAGATGGAAGCTGTGGATGCTAGCAGCCTGGAGAAGGTTAAACTGCAAGGGCTGGGGAATAGCGGCAGGGTTCCAGCTCACCTGTCGTGGGAGGGCCACGGGGTCTGCAGGCACTGTGGCATCCAGGCCTGGGGTTTCTGAAAGCTGCTCCATTCTGGATCTCTTAGGGAGAGCTTGGAGTGGCCAGGAGAAGCCGGATGGACTGGGCAGCTTTGCTGAGATGCCAATGATGGGACTTGCCCAGAGCAGTGCCTTTTAGCAGGGAGTTGTGTGGACTACACACATGAGTAGTGGGGACCCTGAATGGGTTGGGGTCTGGTCATGCCCTTTTAAGCACCTCCAGGTGATTTAAGGAGAAACATCTTCAGCCTCATGGAAAGAAATAACGGTGTTGCCTACAAGACATGAGCTGAGTTCAAAGCCGATTTCAAATGCTGATTTCATCAGCTTTTCTTGTCCTATTTGCTTTAGAATCTTACAACTAGAGCACTCTCTTTCGGTTCTGTGCCTTAGAGTGTGTGGGGACATGACCCTTTCCTGCTAAATAGCCAGTGTTTCTTTCCAGAATCCCTGAGGTGCCCACTGTCTTCCATCTGTTGAGCAAACTCAGAATGACCCTTGAAAACTCGTGGCCCTAAAGTGGACCCTGACACCAGATGATCCCACGACATCGATAGTGGACTCCGTTTAACACAGTTTAGTGACACTTCTGTTGACGCTTCTATGTTTTTGAAAATCAGGTTCTGTGGAAAGGCTCTGTGACAACCACATGCTGACAAGCCCAAGTGCCACCCAGTGGATGAGCGGGGTGAGCTGTCAGAGGGTGGCATTGCCCTGAGTTCTCCTACGACATCCCAGTGCCTCTGTGGGTGGAGGGAGGCACAATCACCTGTTCTGCCAGCACAAGGAGAGAACATGAACCAAACTCCACTCTCAGGAAAGTCACCCTTCTATACTCCCTGCCAGTATATGCCACCACAAATATCAGACATGGAATTAAAAGAATGGTAAACATGAGTGTCAGGTGCTGTTACGGCTTCACAAACCCAGTGCCCTGCTGAGTTGTGGGGGACGCTGGTAGGACCTGGGGGCTGTGCTTCCCTGGAGCTCCGCTGCTACTTACTCCCAACTCTGTGGAAAATCCCAAGTTCTCTTTGTCCAAAAGTGAATTGGAATAAATTATGTCAGGAAGGTTCTGGTAGAATTGTGGTAAATTCAAAGTGCCTTTGCAGGAGCGTTCTTTAGAATATGAACTTTCTTCTCCTTTTTCATAAATCAGCATGATTTTTATCCTGAGGTGCCCAGACAGGGGCCAACAGTGTGTCCCCACCCCTGTCCAACAGGGAGCATCTGGGCCTGTCCTGAGCCTGGCACTTATCTGCCTCCCTCTCAGTCATGAAAAGCTGGAGAGTTCTGACCCTGAGAGGAGTTCATCATCTGGGATATGCCTGTGGGTAGCCCAGAGTGAAGCCCAGCCTCTGTCAGTGGTCCTGGCTTGCTGGGCAGTGGTGGGACTGATGCAGGCGGGGCTGGACACTGTCTTTGTGCTCCTCAATCTCCTCATCTGGATGCAGTGCCAGCCAGGGATCTGGTATGTAGGGGGGCAGGAGTGGCCTCATCTGCCACAGCCAATGCCCCATGCACCCACGCCACCTGCATACCCTGCCTTCCAAGCTGCAAGGATTCCTGAGCACCCACAAAGCTGGGGGGGGGGTGGTGGACCATGGGACTCTCCACCCACACTAAAGTGCCGTAGACCCCATGCCCCTTAGAGTTGTGATCCTCCCTCATTTGGAAGTGAACGTGATTTCTGCTGAGGTTTATTCCCATCTCCTTGTCCTCAGCGAGGATAGAGAATGGCTTTCCCCTTCCCGGAGAGGCCGTGTTCACCATTAGCGATGTCAAGCTTTAATCTTCAAAGCGCCTTTGCAAAAAAGGTACCGGACAAATTGCACACAGTATTCCCAGCCACACACATTCACGTCTCGATTTGTCTCAACATCTTGGCTCCTTTTCCTTAAGATAAGCATAAGGAACCCAGAGAGACACATAAATTATCTTGCTCTTTTATTACCCTGGTTCTCATAATAGGCTACATTGTGTGACCTGACCATATCTTTTCTAGGAGATTTATGTTGTGGCAATAATAACTCCTCCTAACAGAAATAGCCCATAACAGGCTCGGTTTATTAAGAGAGTATTTATGGCTAATGAAGCTGCCACAGACACTCCTGGGATGCAAGGAAGCAGAAGCACATGGAGGACGGTGGGTGCGGGGGGAGGCAGGACACCCACTAGCCCTGTCATGGTCTCATCACCAGCTATGTCCTAATGACAGGTGAGAGACACTTCCCTTCTCTTGACTGAATTTTGTCACTAGAAAATGGACATGTTGAATTAGGTGACCTTCATGCACTGTGATTTGTGACTCTGAGGGTGGAGGAGAGGCTGTTTGTACAGGGCTGTGATATGGGTAAGAGAGCCCAGCACACTGAGGCTGCAGCCCCCACTCACCAGTCGTAAAGGTGACAGATGGTTTAACCTAGTCCAGCAGCCAAATCAGGATGTAAAAAAGAAATTAGACAGCTCAAAGAGTCACGTCCAGTGTGTGCGTCTCGGTGTGTGCGTGTGTGTTGGAGGGCTCCCAGCATCTGTCCCTGACCCACACGGAGAACCCTGATAGGTAAAAACACTCTAAGTGACCTAACCGGAGGCCATCTGTTAGCCAGAAAGTGCCCATCATTCATCACCTCCCTTAAGTGTGTTTGCGTCTACACTGGGAGACTAACACAGTCTTCCTGCTCAGAGAGCCGCTCCGTCTCCCAGTCTCCACTCCCCAGACAAATACAGTTGGGGAGAAACTATTCTCACAGTCAGGAATGACAGTTCCTGAGAAATGCAATAGAAGCACAGTTCTGCTCCTTGCTGAGGTGCTGGGTCAGTCTGGATCCCAGGAAACGAGGCCAACTGATCTAACCGTCCCCAGCCCATGCATTTACCTGGAGAGGAGCTGCAGCCCTTGTTTTCTCAGTTAAGTCTCTGAGGGGCCTGAGGGCTCCCTCTATCCCAGTGGTTCTCGACCTTCCTAATGCCGCAGCGTATTTTCATTGTTAAAAAGGGGTCATGACCCACAGGTTGAGAACCGTTGCTCTATCCTGTCATTTATGAGCTGAAGGGATCACACATGTGGCTGTTTTAAGCAAATATACAAATAAGAGCCAATGGCGGCTGCATCACCCTCACCTCAAAGCTTCAGTCTACATACTACCCATGGCCTTCGGTTATTGCATGGAATTATTTAGGAGACAATTCCAGCCCTGTGGGGGTTTACAGCTTGAGAAACTTCCTTTTTGAAGGAAACATATTAATAGAATTATTCTTAGCTGTCAGTTCTAGGAGGTGTTTCTTGATCGTGCCCAAAATAAGGATGAGGGTGTCTGCACTGTAAGCTCTGCTGGGACTTGGGGGTCTGACACTGGCTCCCACTGTGTGGTCTTGCTCAAATTCCTGAGCTTCTCTGTTCTTACATTCCCAGTGGAAATCCCTAAAATTCAAGGATCAGGGAACCTTTTGGAAAATTTTCCCTTAACTCTTCAACTACCAGATATCTAGTCATTAATTTCAACTGGATTTGACTTTATCTACCATGATCCTCTGTTGATAAAAACAGAAGTAAATCCCAATGTGTTTTCATATAATTTTCTAGAAACACTTTGAGGAGTAGAGTTAGAGGTCCTTTAAAAAAAGTTTGTCACCTGGGCACAGTGGCTCATGCCTGTAATCCTAGCACTCGGGGAGGCTGAGGCAGGTGGATTGCCTGAGCTCACAGGTTCAAGATCAGCCTGAGCAAGAGCAGGACCCCATTTCTAAAAATAGCCAGGTTTTGTGGTGGGCGAGTGTAGCCTTAGCTACTCGGGAGGCTGAGGCAAGACAATCATTTGAACCCAAGAGTTTGAGGTTGCTGTGAGCTATGATACTACAGCACTCTACTGAGAGTGACAAGGTGAGACTCTGTCTCAAAAAAAAAAAAAGCATTTGTAAAAGTAAATGAAAGAAATAACAAAAGAGCTTGTAGATACTTAAGAGATTTATAAATGGTA
>CAUYQV010176620.1:0-17666 GCA_963574575.1 Galagoides demidoff | reverse complement strand
CTTTAATCCAGTGAGAGTCTAACTTAGTTAATGGTGAAAGGTGTGGGTCCAGTTTCAGTCTTCTACAGGTTGCCAACCAGTTCGCCCAGCACCATTTGTTAAATAGGGAATCTTTTCCCCACTCAATGTTTTTAATTGGCTCGTCAAAGATCAGGTAACGGTAAGTAGCTGGATTCATCCCTTGGTTCTCTGTTCTGTTCCATACATCTACCTCTCTATTTTTGTGCCAGTACCATGCTGTTTTGATCACTATGGATTTATAGTATAATCTGAGGTCTGGTAGCATGATTCCTGCTGCTTTGTTTTTATTCCTGAATAATGTCCTGGCTATTCGAGGTTTTTTCTGACTCCATATAAAATGAAGTATTACTTTTTCGAGATCTTTAAAATATGACAGTGGAGCTTTAATGGGGATTGCATTAAAATTATATATTGCTTTGGGTAGTATAGACATCTTCGGCTATTTCTTTTCTCAGAGTTTCATAGTTCTCTTTGTAGAGATCTTTCACATCCTTTGTTAGGTGCACTCCCAGCTATTTCATCTTTGGCACTATTGTAAAGGGAATAGAGTTCTTGATTGTTTTTTCACCTTGACTATTATTGGTATATATAAAGGCTACAGAATTGTGAGTATTAATTTTGTATCCTGAGATACTACTGTATTCCTTGATCAGTTCCAGGAGTGTTTTAGTTGAGTCCCCAGGGTTTTCAAGATATATAATCATACCATCTGCAAAGAGTGAAAGTTTGATCTCCTCTGATCCTATTTGGATAACCTTGATTGCCTTCTCTTGCCTGATTATGATGGCTAAGACTTCCATTACAATGTTAAAAAGCAGTGGAAACAGTTGGGCAACCTTGCATGGTTCCTGATCTGAGTGGAAATGATTTCAATTTTACTCCATTCAATACAATATTGGCTGTGGATTTGCTGTAGATGGCCTCTATCAGTTTAAGAAATGTTCCTTCTATACCTATTTTCTTAAGCATTGTGATCAAGAAAGGCTGTTGGATATTATCAAAAGCTTTTTCTGCAGTAATTGAGAGAATCATATGGTCTTTGTTTTTTAGAACTCTGGTATGAAAGCCACCTAGTCATGATGCATAATTTGTTTGATGTGTTGCTGGATTCTGTTTGCTAGGATCTTATTGAATATTTTTGCATCAATATTCATTAGAGATATTGGTCTATAAATTTCTTTTCTTGTTGAGTCTTTTCCTGGTTTGGAGATCAGGGTGATATTTGCTTCATAGAATGTGTTGGGAAGTATTCCTTCTTTTTCTATGTTTTGGAAAAGGTTAAGTAATATGGGTACTAGTTTCTCTTTAAAGGTTTGACAGAATTCTGGTCCGAGGCCATCTGATCCTGGGCTTTTCTTTTGGGGGAGATTTCTTACAGTTGATGCTATTTCAGAACTTGATATAGGCTTGTTCAACATTTCCACTTCTTTCTGACTAAGTCTAGAAAGGTGGCCTGTTTCCAAGTATTGGCATATTTCCTTCCAATTTTCATACTTCTGAGAATAGAGTTTTTTATAATATTCATTAAGAATTTTTTGAATTTCTGAGGAGTCTGTTGTTATTTGGCCTTTATCATTTCTGACTGAAATTAGGGACTTTACTCATTTATTTCTGGTTAGGTTAGCCAGAGGTTCATCTATTTTATTGACATTTTTAAAAAACCAAGTTTTTGATTTGTTAATCTGTTGTATAATTATTTTGTTTTCAATTTAATTTAATTCTGCTCTAATTTTAGTTATTTCTTTTCTTCTGCTAGGTTTGGAGTTGGAATGTTCTTCCTTTTCCAGTTGCTTGAGATATCCCATTAAGTTGGTGACTTCCTCTCTTTCCATTCTTTTGAAGAAGGCTTGCAGTGCTACAAATTTTCCTCTTAGGACTACCTTTGCAATATCCCAGAGGTTCTGGTCTTCATTATCATTTTGTTCCAAAAATTTGGTAATTTCCTTCTTAACCTCATCTATGACCCAGCTATCATTCAGCATGAGGTTATTTAGTTTCCATGATTTTGTATGAGTATGTAGATTCCTGTTTTTCCTGAGTTCAACTTTTATTCCATGATGGTCCAAGAAAATACAAGGAATAATTTCTATTTTTTAAAATTTGCTGAGGTTAGACTTGTGACCTAAGATGTGATCAATTTTGGAGTATGTTACATGGGCTGATGAGAAGAATGTGCATGCAGTTTTATTAGGATAAAATATTCTGTAGATGTCTGTTAAATCCAATTGTTTAATGGTTTAGTTTACGTCTAAAATATTTTTGCTCAGTTTCTTATTGGAGGATCTATCCAATACTGCCAAAGGGGTGTTAAAGTCTCCAACTATTATGGTGCTGGAGGAAATGAAGTTGCTCATGTCTGTTAGAGTTGCTCTGATAAACTGAGTTGCATTCTGGTTGGGCACATAAATGTTAATAATTAAAATCTCATCTTGTTGAGTGTTACCCTTAACAAATATGAAGTGACCATCTTTGTCTTTCCTTACTTTTGTTGGTTTAAAGTCTATTGTATCTGACAATAAAATTGCAATACCTGCTTTTTTCTGATTTCCATTTTCCTGAATTATAGATGACCATCACTTCACCCTGAGTCCATATTCATCTTTTAACATAAGATGAGATTCTTGTGTGCAGTAGATATCTGGCCTGAGTTTTTGTATCCAGTCAGCCAACCTGTACCTCTTTAGAGGACAATTTAAGCCATTCACATTAATTGAGAATATTGATAAGCCTGGTGGAATTTTGGGTATCGATTTTTTTGAAAGTCCAGTGGAAGTTGGAATTTGATCAAAAGTTTCTGAGTGAGTTCATTTTGGTGGTAGAGCCTTGTGCTTGTCATTGTGGAGAATGTCATCCTGGAGAACTGGTTTAGTTATGGCAAATTTCTTCAACATGTGAAAGTCATTAAAGTATTTAATTTCTCCATCATAAATGAAACTCAGTTTCACTGGATACAGAGTTGAAAGTTATTTTGTTTTAGGAGATTAAAAGTTGATGACCACCCTCTTCTAGCTTGAAAGATTTCAGCAGAGAGATCTGCAGTCATTCTAATATTCTTCCCCTTGTAGGTTATGGTTTTCTTATGTCTGGCTGCTTGTAGAATTTTCTCCTTCATATTAACTTTGGCAAAATTAATTATAATGTGTCTAGGAAATGTTTTATTTGGATTGAGTCAAGCTGGGGTTCTGAAACTGTCTGCTATCTGGATTTCAGAATCTCTTGCCATGTTTGGGACATTCTCCTCTATTATCTCTTGGAGTAGAGCATCTGGGCCTTTCAAAGCAACTGCTTCTCCTTCAGGGATTCCTATCACTAATTTTTGCTCTTTTGGAGTGGTCCCACGATTATGTCAGGGAATGGTCTGTTTTTGCTTTCCATTTCTCTTCCTCTTTGAGCATTTGGGAGTGTTCAAAAGCTTTGTATTCAATGTCAGAGATCCTTTCTTTTGCCTGCTCCATTTTGTTACTGAGGGATTCTACTGTATTTCTCAGATCTTTGAAGACTGCAAGTTCTTGCCTCAATGTGTCAAAATCTTTGGTGATTTTGTTCTTAAATTCATTGAATTCTTTGGACAACTTTTGAATTAGTCCTTGAAATTCTAATTCCATCTTACCTCCATTCTGTTGATCTTATTTGCCATCCAAATTCTGAACTCGGTTTCTGACATCTCAGCCATTTGTTTGTGAATGGGATCATCTAGTGTGTCTCTTTTATCATTTCTTGGGGGAGTTGATCTACTTTGATTATTTATGTTGCCAGAGTTTTTCCACAATTCCATTCCATGATTATTTTTCACTGTTTGGCTATATGGTCAGGTAAGGTGAAATTGTTCTGGGGGCTCCTGGAGTTGTGGTTAACCAACCCTTTGCCAAGGATCTGGGGCTGGTAACTGTTGCTTTTTTCCCTACAGCTTTCTGAAGGACCCATACAATATTACAGTCTGAGGCTCTGGGGACCTGAGCTTGCTGTGGTGGGGTTAGGTGATTCTGTCTTGTATTCAGCTGGTCTTTGTCCAATCCTAGTGGATCAGTGACTCTGGGTTGAAGTCTCAGCTATGGAGAAATACAAGAAACTAAGACACCCTGTCCCTCACAGGCAACAACTAGAAGAGGAAAATCAACCCTTCTCATTGCCACACAACCAGGGTACCACCCAACAGGGTCCTTGGGTGATTGGCTCTATTTAGGAGTTCCAAACCAATTGACCCAGTCACTACCAACTCTCAAGTGGGAAAGTCTGAAAGGTGTCCAGAAACTAGATAGCAGAGGTCTACTGGCTGCTCAAATGTGGCTTGCTCCAGTGCTCTGTGCAGTCAGAAAGGCCCACCCAGTAGCAGAGTTGGACTACGGGGCTGGTATCTCTTTCCCCACCTTGTACCTCTTTCAGGCCCAGTCACTAGTATCTCCATGGGGCTGTAGTCCTGCTCCCTCCAATAAGCAGATGTGCCAGGGCTTTGTGCCTGCCAGAGTCAAAGGAAAGTCAATGCCCCCTCAGCCCAGCCATCACCCTCTGCCACCAGCCAGCTGGGGGATCTGAGGCCTGCCTGCCTCGGGTACTCAGGTAACTGGGGAGTGTTCCAGCTGAGCTCAGTCCAAACCTGAAGATAACAAGTCAGAAAATGATTTTCTCCCTGAGCCACTGTGCCTTTGCACCAGCTGCTCTGCAGCACTGGTATCCCTGTTGGGCAAGGTCTAGCTTCCTCTGGCAGTCATCAGAGTTGGGGAGGTGTCTCTCCTGGTGAGATGCCTCTACTGTTGCTGAATCTTCATGGGAGGTGTCCCTGTGCAGCTCCCAGGTAGCTCCCACAGCTAGGGAGGCAGATGTAGCTGTGGCTCCAGTAGCAGGGCAGGGCATGGCATGCAATTCTGGCAGGGAGGAGAGCTTGGTGGCTCTGGCATGGTGGGCATTGGCTCCGGCAGGGTGGGGCACATGGATTGTAAGCCTCTTCTTACAGCTGGTTTGCACTTTCACAGAGCCAAGCTTGACAGCCTCTCCCTCTCCACCCCCCGCTTTGTCTGCACTACTGCTGGGCTCACTGTTACAGTGCAGATTTTCTACCATGCCTCTTGCCATACCTAGACCTGGCAATGAACCGCAAAAATACTGGTCTCTGCAGGGGGTTAGGCTTCTGAACTGTCAGAAATGGTGGACTGGAAGTTCAAAATGGCAGGGAAAATGTTAGTTCAACTTTTATGCCTGGCAACAGGTGCTCAGGGTCACAGCAGGGTCCCTCTGGAGAAGTAGTCCCCACTTCCTACAACTCTCTCCCATGGGGTAAGACAAGAGGTCCTCAGTTCAGCTGTAGAAAACCTACAGTGAGGGGATAGACCCTTTTCCTTTGGGATGAGTTTTGTACCTGAAATTTGCTTTTTTAGAGTCGCAGCTTGCCTCAGCAGAGGTGACGTGCAGTTCTCACTCTTCTCTCTCAGCTTGACTCCTAGTCTTCAGCTTTATTAGGTACTTTCTGGTCATTATCCTTCCCTCTGGATGGGAACTTCTGTTGAAGTGTGGCTCCAGTCAGCCATCTTGCCCCTCCTCAACTCTCAGTGTTGTAGGAATTCATGAGGGCTAGAGATGGGACTTGAACTGAACCCTGGAGAATGTATTTAAAAAGCCAGGACACTGGTTATCTGGCTCAACAATAGTATCATGAAGGGAGTTTGTAGAAACGTATTAATGTGGCTGGTCTCTGTGGACTCCATACCAGGCCACTTAAATCCATGTTTTTATTACTAAGAATTGCCTTAACTATACAAGGTTTTTTCTGGTTCCATACAAAATGAAGAATTATTTTTTTCCAAGTCTCGAAAGTATGATTTTGGTATTTTAACAGGGAAGACATTGAATCTGTAGATTGCTTTGAGAAGTATAGACATTTTAATAATGTTGATTCTTCCCAGCCACGAGCATGGTATGTTCTTCCATTTGTTAATATCTTCTGCTATTTCTTTTCTTAGAGTTTCATAATTTTCTTTATAGAGGTCCTTCACCTCTTTTGTTAGGTATATTCCTATGTATTTCCTTTTCTTTGAAGCTATTGTGCAGGGTATTGTGTCCTTAATTAGTTTCTCATCTTGATGTTATTGGCGTATATAAAGGCTACTGACTTGTGGACATTGATTTTATATATGGAGACATTACTGTATTTTTTCATCACTTTCAGGAGTCTTGGGGTTGAGTCTCTGGGGTTCTCTAAATATAGGATAATTATCATCAGCAAACAGAGTTTGACCTCCTCTGCTCCCGTTTGGATACCCTTTATTTCCTTCTCTTGCCTGATTGTATTGGCTAGAACTTCTAGCACTATGTTGAACAGTAGTGGTAATAGAGGACAACCTGGTCTGGTTCCAGTTTTAAGTGGAAAAGCTTTCAGTTTTACTCCATTCAGTAAGATATTAGCTGTGGGTTTATTGTAGATGGCTTCAATCAGTTTAAGAAATGTGCCACCTTTGCCTATAGTCTTCGGTGTTCTAATCAGAAACGGATGCTGGATTTTATCGAATGCTTTTTCTGCATCTTTTGAGAGGATCATATGGTCTTTCTTTTGCTTCTGTTGATATGGTGAATTACATTTATGAACTTGTATATGTTAAACAAACCTTGCATCCCTGGGATGAATCCTACTTGATCATGATGTATGACTTTTTTGATGAGAAGCTATAGTGCATTGGCTAGGATTTTATTGAGAATTTTTGCATCTATGTTCAATAGTGAAGTTGGTCTGAAGTTCTCCTTTTTAGTTGGGTCTTTTCCTGTTTTGGTATCCGGATAATGTTTGCTTTTTGGAATAATTTCTGAAATATGCGAATAAGCTCTTCTTTGAAGGTTTGATAGAATTCAGGTGTGAAGCCATCCAGACCAAGGCATTTTCTTTGTTGGGAGATTTTTTATTGTTTCTTTGATCTTAGTGCTTGAAATTGGTCTGTTCAGGAGATCAATTTCTTCCTGGTCAAATCCAAGGAAAGGGTGTGATTCCAAATATTAATCATTTCCTTCACATGGTCAAATTTCTGGGCATAGAGTTTCTTGTAGTATTCAGAGATAATCTCTTGTATCTCTGTTTCATCTGTTGCTATTTCCCCTTCATCATTTCTGATTGAGGTTACTAGAGATTTTGCTTTTCTGTTTCTAGTTAGTCTGACCAAAGGTTTATCTATTTTGTTTACGTTCTCAAAAAACCAACATTTTGTTTTGTTAATTTTCTCAATGATTTTTTTTTATTTGTTTTCAATGTCATTAATCTCTGATTTAATTTTGGCTATTTCTTTTCTTCTGCTGGGTTTAGGGTTAGAGTGGTCTTCTTTATCCAATTCCATGAGATCATTTGTGAGTGTGCTGATGCACTCACTTTCTGGTTTTCAAAAGTTGGCATATAGTGCAATAAATTTACCTCTCAGGACTGCTTTTGCTGTATCCCAGAGGTTTTGGCAACTTGTGTCTTCATTGTTGTTATGTTTGAGAAAATAAATAAATTCTTCTTTTATCTCTTCCTGAACCCAAATATCATTCAGCATAAGGTTGTTTAGTTTTCTAAGACTTTGTGTGGGGATGAAGGATGAACATTTTTGTTGGAGTTGAACTTCATGTACCTTTGTGGTCTGAGAAGATACATAGTATACATAGTATAATTTATATTCCTTTAATTTTGCTGAGGTTTGATTTGTATCCTAGGATGTGATCTAATTTGAATTGTATGTCATGAGCTGATGAGAAAAAAAGTATATTATTTTGCTTTGGTATGTATACGTCGTTTGTTCTGTATACGTCTATTAATGCCATTTGTCCGAGGGTCATGTTTAAGTTCTTTGTACCCTTGTTTAGTTTCTATTAAGAGGATCTGTCCAGTTCTGTCAGAGGGGTGTTGAAGTCCCTGACTATTATGGTATTATGGGATATCATATTGCTCAGACCCTTCAAGGTCAGTTTCACAAATCTGGGAGCATTTAAGTTGAGTGAAAAAAATGTTTAAAATTGAGATGCCCTCTTGTTGTATTGTACACACACATTCTTGTTTTAAATCAACTTTCTGTAGTATATTGTACTTATCATAAAATTCACCCATTTCATACAAATGAATGATTTTTACTAACTTTACCAAATAGTGTGTCCATCATCATACATCAGTTCTAGAACATTTTCATTCCTCCAGGGAGAACCTTCATGCCCATTTATAGTTAATTCTTATTCCCCTCCTCAGCTTCAGGAGACCACTAATCTATTTTCTGTCCATAAGTTTACCTTTTCTGGACACTTTACAGAAATAGAACCATATACAATGAGGTCTCCTGTATCTGGCTTCTTTTACTCAGCATGTTTTTGCAAGGCTTATCCTCAAAAAAACAAAAGCAAGGCCAGGTGAGGTAGTTTACTCCTGTAATCCTAGCACTCTGGGAGGCAGAGGCAGGTGGATTACTTGAGTTCAGGAGTTTGAAATAAGCCTGAATAAGAGTAAGACCCTATCTCTAAATTAAAAAAAAAATTAGCTGGGCATTGTGGCAGGCACCTGTAGTCCCAGCTACTTGGAAGACTGAAGCAAGAGGATCACTTGAGCCTAAAAGTTTGAGGTTGCTGTGACTTATGATGCCACAGCACTTTACCTAGGGCAATAAAATGAGACTCTGTCTCAAAAAAAATATATATATATATATATCAGTATTTTGCTACTTTTTATTGCTAAACAGTAGCCCATTGTAGGGATATGAGATGTGTTATCTTAAGCCTCACTTTTCTCGCCTGTAAAATAGGGATGAGATTAATGAATCAATTTGGCAGCATGTTACAATGACAAGCGAAATCATCTATATTAAGGGCTTATTTAGTAGCAGCTGGCACCCAGGACAGACATAGTTAATCTTAAGAAGCAGCGAAGGTAATATAAAGTAAGCATTGCTCTTTCAACCTTCCTCAATTCTCTGACTTTACAAACATCTCCTTCCTCCTACTCTCTATTCAGCAAAGAAAAGGAAGATACATTTGTCTACATTTTTTTAAGGAAAAAAAAGAGGAACAAAAGCTAAGTGAGTGCCCTGGGCCACAGGAGAACTTCTGTGTAGAATGAGAAGGCGTGCTTTGTGCAGACAGCTCCTGAAATGTAGCATCCGTTAAGTAGCATCGCCCTGAATGTCAGAGAGCCCATTGCTTCTAAGTGTATATGAAAGAAGAAGGCAGAATTGAGTCCGTAATGCACAGATTCACTTTTCCAAGAAATGGCATGATAACAACGTAAGAGAAAGCTTTGTAAGTGGGAATAATGGCATGAAATTGAGAAAGGAATGAATACAAGTGAATTGGAAAATGCCACCCGGATCCTGACATGTACTCAATCTCCACAGGGTCTCTCCAAGGGAATTGTAGGTGTAGCCCTGCTCCAGCTGTCTGAGCTCAGACAGGACAAAGGAAGGAGGCTGCACATTGTCAAGAGTACCCTACAGCTTTGGCCCCTGGTCCAGCCTTCTTTTTCTTTCATGTAGCTAACTCTGAAGATGCACTTTTTAAAGCACATGACTTTGAATTTTTTATTATTCCTGTCAGCAGAAGTATATTAACAAAATAAAGAAATGTGCACAGCAAAATAGATTCTAGGTTCCAAAGTAGCGCTCTGCTGCCGGGCTCCTGGAAGGAAGACCCATAGAGACCTGCAGGTAGAGTATATCAAAGGTAGCTGGAACTTTCAGAGGAAAAAAATAGCCGGATTATAAAAGGCAAGGCTTTTATGTACAGGAGACTTTTGCATGCTTAGTTAATGCTCCTGAAAGTAGAAAACCTCCAAACCAAAACTGGAATTTCAGTTAAAGCACAGAGTTGTTAGAAAGATTACTAGAAACTTCTACCAGCAATTTTATTTAATACCCTGAGGGGGAAGGAAGAATAGAAACACACACACACAGAGGACCTTGGCAGGGGAGATAATGACCTCTCATCATTAACTTGGTTTACGAAAAATTAAAAAGTCATAATTTAACGCCTTATATTCTTCATATTGCTAAGGACAGAGGCCAAATATGTGATTTTTGGTTTTAGTCAAAATAGACACCTAGTGAAGTTTTTAAGACCCACAAAGGCAGGCCAAGAGATTCATATGAAATCAAGATTTGAAATTTGACTGTGCTACATAACTAAGTAACAAGGATCTTTGAGTCTTTGTGGGGGGGGGGAGGTCTAGAGAGTAAATAGTCTCAAGATCCAAGAATGAGAAAAGAGGTATTAGGGAAGATCAGTCTAGAGCAGTGATTCTCAATCAGGGGAGATTTTCTCCTAGGGGACATGTGGCAATATCTGAAGACATTTTTGGCTATGTGACAACTGGGAGGATAGTGCTGTTGGCATCTAGTGGGCAGAGGCCAGGGCTGCTACCAAACAGGCGGCAAGGAGGGCACAGGAAAGCAACCCACAACAGAGAATTATCCTGCCCACAGTGTTGATGGTACCATGATCAGAAAACACTGTTCTGAAAAACAGGAAAAAGAAATCTATCAACATCTGAAAAGTCAAAAAGACATCCGGGAGAAATCCCCAGTTTCCAGGGATGGACCAGAAAATAGGATTGAAACTGTATGTGTTTCATATGCTTAGAAGAACCAAAATCTCTCTTTTCACTTCGCCTAAGTTAAAATCTGCTACACAACAATCTATGGTAGTGACGCTTTGGAAGATGAAAGAAGGGGAGCTGCTTCCATCAGGTGAGGGGAGGGAGGACAACAAGATGCAGTGGCAGAAACCAACAGTGATGTTTGAATAAGAACAGAGAGGACAGTAGCAGGGCAGGCTGACCTCATCTCCCTGCAGAAGCGCTGCTCCCAGTATGTGGCAGGAGGCTTGAAGAGAGAGTGGTGCAGAAAAGGATGCCCAGAGCAATAAACTTACTGCTGCCTGGTGATTAAGGCATTAATCCTACTGTTTGGTGAATTGCATTTATCCTATGGTTGGCTGGAGCTCAGGCCATAATGTGTGTTATAGTCCCCATCGATCTCTGTATTCTGACCATGCTGTCAGTGCATGGAACGCACCTTCACATCAGTAGGCTACATTTTTCACTATGACGTGCAATCGTGGCAGTGTGTTTATTGCAGTTATTTGGGTTTTGTTGTTGTTAATAAAAACAAAATTCCTCACTTAAAAGCAACCAAAGGCATGAGACATCCTAGTTAGAGGATCAGACTGGCTCTTTCCTCAACCCTCTCAGTCTCCATGCCAAAGTTTTCAAGGACTCAGCACATTTGATCAGCATAAGAGGACTGTGATTCATATATAATTATTCCCATTTTACTGATAAGAAAACTGAGGCTTGGAAAGACCAAAGGACTTCCCAAGATGTACTGAAAATGCTTGAACAAGGCCTGGAACCCTGGCCCCTGGACTTTGACTACTGAGAAAAGAGTTACAATGAAAATACTGAGGAAAATGGAGTGGAAGTGGATAACAAGCACATAAACACATGCTCAATATTATTAGTTCAAATAAATGTGAATTAAGACAAGATCAATTTGAAAAATCTATTACCAGATATAAAGAAAAATAGGAGATAAAGGAGTATAAATTGAAATAGACTTTTAGGAAAGCTATTTGGCAACAAATATATATAGCAATATTCCTACTATTTAATCAAGCAATTCCATTTTTATAAACCTACCGTAAAGAAATAATACAAATGAGAAAAGAGATTTATGCATAAATATTTATGAGATTATTTATTATGGCAAACAATAAAAAGCCACCTAATCACATTATCAGGGAAATTAATAAATGTATTTGCACATATGCATAAAATTGAATGTAATGTAATCCCTAAAAATTATTTTAATACATATTTAATAATATGGGGGAAACACTTGAAATATCAAAATAGAAAAGACTATGCAAGAGTATCTTCGCAATGATACCAACTTTGTAACAATGCCTAAGAAAACTAGAAATAAGATAGGCCAACAGATTCACATGGCATGTTTACCTTTCTGTATGTTTTACATTTTCTCCAAAGTACACCCCTTGCATGTGAAGTCATGAAATGAAAGAAACTTAGATGCTGTTTCTCAAGAATTTCCTGAAAGACGATTTGGGTTTGGGTGATCACAAAGCAGAAGGTAGTGAAAGCTTTCAACAAAGGAGTGTTTTATTTTGCAAAACAAATGCCCTGACAATGACCACCACCACCCCAAACCAGCACCACCTGTGCACAAGACTCTCAGCCCCAGAGAGCTCAGGACAGACTGAAAGGCTTGCAAAGTCCTGAGAAAAGGGCAAAGCTTGCCAGGAAAAGTAAAATGAGATAGGAGCTAACCAAGGCGGAAGCCAGGCTAATACTGGAGAGTTAAAAAAATAATTGTAAATAGAAGAAAGTCTTCCTAACCCTTAGAAGGACCAGTTATGACACTCTGGGGTGATCGTAATCAAAATAAGACATAGTACCTCAACATTTATGCAATAAAGTTCGCCCTACTACTGGACAACGCAAGCAGGGAACTGCACAGTAAGCCAACCCTTGAGACAGGGCACAGATGCTTTTTCTGTAAAGGTCCAGATAATAAATATTTAGGCTTTATGGTCTCTGTTGCAGCTACTCAATCCTTCCATTGCAGGGTGAAAGCAGCCACAGAAGACACGCAAAGAAACGAGTGAGGTTGCATTTTAATAAGACGGTACTTTCAAAACCAGTCCTGGGGCTTGTCTGACCCACTGGGCATAGTTTACTGAGCCCCAGGGCATTACACGTGGTAATAAAAGCTTTCTTGTGACTTTTCTCATCAATCATGCCTCCTAGTGCTAAGGAGCCAGAATTTGAATTCGGTGAATTATGTGAGTATTGGGGAAGGGGTGAGTCCCTCCTTGGTAGATCAGGAAATGTCTTCATTTTACAGCATTTTGGAAATGGGATGGCTGGCAGGTCCAGAGCTAAACCCTCCAAAAGGCACGCCCAAATCTAGTGGTGACCCCAGTCACACAACATAAAGCACCGGTGATAGGAAAGTTCACTGGTGACTTGAGTAGGCATGATCTCCGTGGACTGGAGGAAGAGAAGGTCGAGAGCCGGATGTGGGAGGATGGAGGGACAGCAGCTGTCCATTCACTGAGCGCGGTTAACTCTGTGGGGTCCCTGAGTGGGGTTGACTCTTCTAGGATGAAACTCCACCATCACAGGCAACACTTTGATAGGCCACATATAATTTACTTCATTTCTCACCCAGAAAAAAGACCCCAAAACTTGATAATGTTGAATTTTACCTGAGCCCTATATCCTGAAAAACAGCGGAGGTTAAGAAATGCTCCCGTCTTCTGTGCTCCAGAAAACGCCTTGCCACCAAGAACCGTCCTTCCCCGGTCTTAGACCGACCCAGGAATGCTGTTCCCTGTCCACCCACCCGGGCCAGACCCTCCAAATTTCTCTTCTTTGCCTCAAATGATTAGCTGAACTGCTTGTCCCTACTGATCTATGGAAGCAAAATGCTTGTTAATCAAACTTCTCTCTCATGCCTCCAGGTCCCCGAGCACTGGCCACCCTCAGCCTGCGTCGGCACCTGCAGGACAGACCCGTGCAGGGTGAAAGATTCGGAGCTACTGTCTGATCACACCTTGGCGTCATCCCACTTCCCCACACCTGGTTTTATCCAGACTTATTTACTCCTCTCTGTGAAAGAAAACCCCTTTGGCACAGCCCTTGAGACAGGAGCAGATCCTAGGTTTATGCATCCGCCCAATGGTAATTGTCCCTTTTGCCCTTGTAATAATCCTCTTGAATAGATCTCTCCTTACCAAGCCCGGATTTGCTTATTTGACAGACAGTAGACGATGTGATCCTGCTCCCTCTCCTTCTCCTCTTCCTTCCTTCCTCACTCCCTCCGTGGTCCCTCCCTCTCTCCATCTCCCTCCATCCCAGCCACATAACCCTGCCTCCTATTCCTCCAACTGCAAGCAGGATTCCATGCTAGGTTCTTTGCACTCATGAATCCCTCTACTTGACACTCCTGAGTTAGTCCTACACCTCCTTCCAATGTTTGCACAAAAGAAAGCTCACCAGAAAGGCCGTCTGTAACAACTCTCTCTACAAGAGCAACTCGTATAGCAGCTCTTTCCTCTCTCCCGTCTCCCTGCATCGTATCTTTCTTCTCTGTGCCTGCCACACCTGACCTGTGCTTGTTTATTTCCTGTCTCCCAGTACTGACGATGGAAATTCCACATGACCAGGGACTTGGACTTTTTCCTACCCCGGTGTCTGTGTCTTTAGTGCCTAGAACCTTGTCTGAGACAGAACAAAGTTTTCAATAAATATTTAACGAATAAAATCATATGCCTAAATAAAATAAAATGGCAACTACTGGCTATATTGATTGAATGTTTACTAAGTGACAGGTCTGCGCTGTGATGACAGGGAATTATCTGTCAAGGCAGGGGTTATCAGCTTCTTGTACAGATGAGGACATTGGGTTGTAAAGATTCACTAAAATGCCCACATTTTACCAGATATGATGTGCTCAGGTTAGGACTCAAATTGACTCCAAACCCTTTATCTTTTTACTGTAACGTAGCAAGTTGCCTCCTAATCCTTTACACGGTTATGGCTACAATGTGATTCTTGCAAAGAAAAGCAGAGAATAGTCCCAAAGCACCACTTCCCTTCGGCACACTTAAAACTGGGAAGAATTTGAGAGGAATTTGCTAGAGATGGCATTTGAAAATCCCTTAGAACGATGATGCATTAGGTAAACAGGAAGAAGAAAAGCCCTCCAGTCCTGTCTGGGACTCAGACAGCCTCAAGCTCCCTTGCCCATTACACTTCACTGTTTCTGATCCAGTGTACAACCTACCTCCAGGAGGTATTCCAACCTACCCACTACTTTATAGACTTCCAGAAATTATCAGACTAGAAACGAAGCATGACTCATTTATGTTTTTTAAGACCAGACCCAAAGGTCCATGGAAGAAATGACAGGCATTGAACGCTGTACTCCTTACCTTATGTATGCAATGAATTATTAATTCCGTCTGCATATTTTTTGCTGAAAAAATATTTGTCAAATATAATAATGACCCAGCTTTTACGGAGCTAATATGTATCAGGTACTGTTTTAGGCATGTTATATATCAGTGCATTTAACTCTAACAAACCTCCATGTCCGTTTTACCAAAAAGAGAATAAATTTCAAACAGGTCCAAGTCATTCAGTTATAAAATCAGGGTGCAAAGTCAGGTCCATCTGATATCTGATTCTGTTGATTGCATTTGTTTGTTTGGGGTTTTTTTTTTTTTGCATTTAAAGGAGTAAAATTTTTACTAACCAACTTCTCCATGTTTTGCTAACTTAAGCACCCACACAGAACAGGGGTTTTCCCAGGAAATCAGGTCCCTTCAGTGGAGCATTATCCAATATACTAACTGGTGCATAAAATTGCAGGTGTGTCCCTACTTCACGAATGTTGAAAGTGGAAAAACAAACAGCAATGAGAGAACTTAAAGGCCATTCTGAACTTCTCAAAAGGATTTTTTTGTAACAAAAGATTAAAGCTAAGTTCCAAAGTATTTAATTTTTGCTAATAAAGAATTTATGTCCTAGGCAAGTGGTAATCAATTTTTCTAAGGCAATTTCCTGTTCGGGTATAATCTGTCCATTTCTCAGCCTAGGGAAAGGAAACCCTGAGTAATTATGGACCTAACCACCCTCCATTGCCACAGCCGATTGCCCTGATGGACAACCTGACTCCAGCTGGGTTGATCAGCTTCTCTCCTGAGAATGCACAGTGGGAGCCAGGGATTTAGGTAGCCTGTGTGTGGGCATGGGAATAAGAGCGTGTGGAGTCAGGGCAGTGATAGCTCTAAGGCTTCCCCACACTGTGCACAAACCGGTGTTCTTGGAAATCAAGAACAAAGAGAGATTAATCAACAGAACAAAAGGCAAGAAACAGTATGAAGCAGACCCAAGAAGACATGCCACCAAGACGAGTCAGAGTGAGGAACTGTCACTCACTGTCCTTTACTGAAGGGTAACCTTCCACCTCTGGGAAAGCCTGATTATATTTCCTACAGTTAGGTTCTGTGAGATTTCCCTGATTTCCTACAGTGAATTTCTCTTTATTTAAGCAGTTTTTAGGAAGTGTATTTATCATCTATTGCTGTGTAACAGATTATCCCCAAGTATAGCAGATTCAAACAAAAATACTTATTATTTCACACAGTTTCTTAGGGTCAGGAAGGCAGAGTGGCTCAGCTAAGTAGCTCTGGCTCTAGGTCTCTCACAAGGGAACAGTCAAGCTGTGCTGTTGGCTGGGTCAAGGCTTGACTAAAGCCAGAGACTCTACTTTTAAGCTCACTCACGTTGTTTTGGCAGACCTCAGGTCCTGCTGGTTGCTTGAGAGAAAGAGAGAAAGGGAGAGAGTCAGTCAGTCCAAGGGAAAGCCACAGTCTCTAACAACTTAAACTATCAGACTATCATTCCTGCCCTGTGCTATTCGGCACACAGACCAATGCTGGTGCCTATGGAAAGGGCCTCCATATGAGAGTGTGTAACAGGAGACAGACATCTGTGGAGACTCTCTTGGTGAATGGAGGGAGGTCTCTGCTCAAAGAATCTGTAGGGAGGTTTCTGCTCAAAGAATCTCAACTAAGACCCCAGGCATATACAGATGGAGCTAGCCTCCCAGCAGTATCAGCCATCCAAAGTCCAGTTGGAAATCTGATGTAAGTTGAAAGAGGCTCCTAAGCATTGTAGAATTTCGATAAAACCTTTGTAGTTGATTTAATGGCTAGTCAGATACACTCTGGGACCCTCATCAATTTGTCTAAAAACAAATAAGTAAAAGACAATGAAAGAAGATACTCCTCGAATGACTTACAACATTAAAATGATATAGAAAAACGACCAAGTGGAGTTACTGGGTCAACTTAGTGTTGAAACAAAAAGCTTGGATGGTGTATCTGTCATAAAAGACAAGGTTATACTGGAATAACAAACAAACAGATAAACAAAACCACCCAGTGGTTTAAAGGACTTCCACTGCGCATCATTGTGTCCTGCCCACATTCTACTCATGGTGGTCGTCATCCTCGCTCCAGAACCTTGGTCTGCAATATTCCCAGTTCTGTGTCAAAGGGAGGAAGGGACATGACAAACCATTTCCTGTATGAACAGAGACTTGTACCAAGGAGATGTGCTTGTTATTTTGTTTATTTGGGGTTTTTTTCGGGGGGGGGTGGTGGTGCAGTTTTTGGCTGGGGCTGGGTTTGAACCCACCTCTCATATATGGGGCTGGCACCCTACTCCTTGAGCCACAGGCACCACCCAACGTGGCTTACTTTTGTAGTGCCTGAATGCAACTAAAGGTGTGCCCGCCCGCCAGATAGTGGTCACTGTACCCATCGGGTAGGTTTTCCTCTCCTTGCTGCCTCTCCCTTCCTGGTTGATTTCCACTGGGTTTTATTTCTCTCTATGCCCATGTTTGCTTGTCGGTTAGTTCCGATTTAATAAGTGAGTACTTGTGTTGTTTGTTTTTCCATTCTTGAGACACTTCACTTAGGAGAAGGGTCTCTCTCCAGCACCATCCAGACTGTTGGACGCATGGTATTAGTATAAAAATAGAGACATAGACCAATGGAACAGGACAGAGGACCCAGATGCAAAAAACCACCTACCTACAAGTAACTGATCTTTGACAAAGCAGATA
>CAUYQV010176617.1:0-13074 GCA_963574575.1 Galagoides demidoff | reverse complement strand
GTTCGAATCCCCAGCCTGGGCCTGCCAAACAACAATGATCGCTGCAACCAAAAAATGGCCGGGCGTTGTGGCGGGTGCCTGTGGTCCCAGCTACTTGGGAGGCAGAGGCAGGAGACTCGCTTGAGCCCTGGAGTTGGAGGTTGCTATGAACTGTGATGCCATGGCACTCTACCCAGGGGGTTAGCTTGAGGCTCCGTCTCAAAACAAAACAAAACAATTTATGGAGACATACATTTGCTTCACATAGTAGGTTTCTGGTTCTTCATGGTATTTTACAATTTAAAACAAAAAAATACATCCTTTTTAAGGTATCCTTCTCAGCTTGGATTAGACTATATAATCTGAAAATAACTTTTCAACCCTAAAACAGTGTGACTCTGCATTTCTACTATGATAGAATCACCAGAAATACATGTATTATAAGGATCTGTTTAATGATCTTTTGAAATATCCAGGCTTTTAAAAATAGTATGAACAATTCTCTAGCCAGAGAGGCTAAAAGTTTTTACCTGATCTGTTTCTCTGATTGTCACTGTAAAAAAACACAAGCCAAATCTAAGTCCTTTTTTAGGGAGATAGTTTCACTATGTCACCCTGGGTAGAGTGCAGAACCGTCACAGCTCACAGCAACCTCAAACTCTTGGGCTTAAGCAATTCTCTTGCCTCAGCCTTCCAAGTAGCTGGGACTATAGGCCTGGCTATTTTTTTGTTGTGGTTGTTTAGTTGGCCAGGGTTAGGTCTTAACCCCCTACCCTCAGTGTACCTGGCTGGTGCTGAGCTCCAACTCTAAGTCTTTTTTTTTTTTTTTTAAAGCATTTATTTATTTATTTTTTGCAGTTTTCCGGGCTTGAACTCGCCACCCCCAGTATACAGGGCTGGTGCCCTACTCCTTGAGCCATAGGCGCCACCCCCTAAATCTTAAGTCTTTTTAAAATTGTTTTGAGACAGAGCCTCATGCTGTCACCCTGGGTAGAGTGCTGTGGCATCACAGCTCAACAGCACCCCCAACTCCTGGGCTCAAGCGATTCTCCTGCCTCCGCCTCCCTAGTACCTAGGATTACAGGCGCCTGCCACAAGGCCTGGCTATTTTTTAGTTGCAGCTGTCATTGCTGTTTGGCGGCCTGGGCTGGATTCGAACCCACCAGCTCAGGTATATGTGGCTGGTGCCTTAGTTGCTTTTGCCACAGGAGCTGAGCCTCCAAATCTAAGTCTTATTTCAAATATATATATATATATATATATATATATATATTTTTTTTTTTTTTGAGAGGGAGTCTCACTATGTTGCCTTGGGTAGTGTGCTATGGTGTCACAGCTCACCGGAACCTCAAACTCTTGTGCTTAAGCGATTCTTTTGCTTCAGCCTCCCAAGTAGCTGGGACTACCAGGCTATTTTTGTTGTTGTAGTTGTCATTGTTGTTTGGCAGGCCTGGGCCAGGTTTGAACCCACCAGCCCTGGTGTATGTGGCTGGTGTCTTAGCTGCTGAGCTATAGGCCCTGAGCTTCAAATATATTTTCAATATTTTCTTTTTTAGAGACAGAGACTCACTTTGTCACCCTTGGTAGTGCTGAGGCATGATAGCTCACAGCAACCTCTAGCTCTTGGGCTTAGGCGATTCTCTTGTTTCAGCCTCCTGAGTAGCTGGGACTACTACAGGTGTCTGCCACAAAGCCCGGCTATTTTTTGTTGTAGTTTGGCTGGGGTTGGGTTAGAACCTGCCACCCTCGGTATATGGGGCCAGTGCCCTACTCACTGAGCCACAGGCGCTGCTCATATTTTCAATATTTTCTAATATTTAAGTATATGAATGATATTTTCCTGGAGTAAGAGTCACTTAGTCTCTGGACTTCTTAGCACTATCTCCTGGTCAGAAATCCCTGGTAAGTAAAACTTAACATAGAATCACTAATTAAAAAGTTGTAGGCTGGGGGTGGTGCCTTGTGGCTCACTGGGTAGGGTGTCGGCCCCATATACTGAGGGTGGCGGGTTCAAACCCGGCCCGGCCAGCTAAAATAGCAGTGACAACTGCAAAAACAGCAGGGTGTTTGGCAGGTGCCTGTAGTCCCAGCTACTCAGGAGACTGAGGCAAGAGAGCTGCCTGAGCCCAGGAGTTGGAGGTTGCTGTGAGCTGTGACGCCATGTACTCTACTGAGGTTGACAAAGTGAGACTCAGTCTCAAGAAAAAGAAAAAAGAAAATAGAAAAAAAAAGCAGTAGACTAGATATGGTGGCTCACATCTAATTCCAGCACTTTTGGGAAGCTGAGTGGGAGGATTGCTTGAGTCCAGAAATTCAAGACAAGCCTAGCCTGGCAGAGTAGCAAGCCCTCATCTCTACAAATGATTAAAAAATCAGCTGGGTATGTGGTGCTTGTCCATATTCCCAGCTACATGGGAGGCTACAGCAGGAAGATTACCTGAGTCCTGGAGTTCAAGGCTGCAGTGAGTTAGGATCATGCACTGTACTTCAGCCTGGGCACTAGAGTGAGACCCTGTCTCCAAAAACCCAACCCAACAAAAAATAAAGTAGAAAAAAAGTTGTGTATAAGTATAGGCCCATACAAAGCAAACAAATGTACAATAATCTGTAATATTCAAAACCTGCTAAAAACCCAAATGTCCTTCTACAGGTGAATAAACCACTGTGGAATGTCTGTACACCAGAATGCTACTCAGCGGTAGAAAGCAATGAACTCCTGAAACAAGCAACACGAATATCTCCACTATGCTGAGTAACAGAAGCCAGACTCCCTCCCCACAAATCGTACATACTGTATAATTTCATTCATTTAAAATCTTGGAAAATCCACACTAAACTAGAGTGACAGAAAGCAGATTAACATCTGCGTGGGTATGGGCAGATGGCAATAAATCAGAGGCACAGGGAAACTTCTGGGCTGGTAGACTATCTTCATTGTGGTGATAGTTTCACGAGTATACATGTCAAAGATTATCGAATTGTATAAAATGTTTATTGTGTTGACGATTCTTCACTAAAGCTATTTTAAAAAGATTTTGAAAAGCATTGTGTCTGTAGTCAAGATTCTTCTCCTCCACCTCTCTTAACTTCTGGTGATACTGTCCTCAAAGGTGAACTAATAGTGAAAACAATTGTTTTAACCTGCCCTGGCTTCAAGGTTATATTGACAAACTTCCTTTGAAAAGGAAGATTATCAAAGTTTTATTTAAATGGTGACAACTTTCAGAGAACACACCTGTAACCTAAGATCCCAAATACCTGTCCGCTAGCCATATGTGACCTTTGGGGCAATCTGCACACAGATGAGAAACTTGGGCAAAGAACCCTAGTGAATAATTGGTAATATCTAAGTTGGCTCCATATCCTAATGCTTCCAGTGATGCAAACTCTGTTGCTCCCAGGATGGCTTTAGGCTATGCAGGCCTTCATGGACTAACCCTAAGGCGGCCGAAAGTAGGCTTTGCATCTTCCTACCCCGACCTCACAGTAGGTGACAGCTTACCATTTGAATACAAGTAAGACTGTCTACAGCAAGCCAGAGTATTGGTCCCAAAGGTGCAGGCATATATTCCCTATCTCAAAAACTGCTCAGAGCCCAGCACAGGGGCTCACACCTGCAATCCTAGCACTCTGGGAGGCCAAGGTGGGTGCATTGTTTGAGTTCATGAGTTTGAGGCTACCCTGAGCAAGAGGGAGACCCCGCCTCTACTAAAAATAGAAAAACTAGTCATGCATAGTGACACACGCCTGTAGTCCCAGCTATCTGGGAGGCTGAGCCAAGAGGATTGCTCAACCTGGAGTTTGAGGTTGCTGTGAGCTAGGATGCCATTGCACTCTACCCAGGGTGACAGAGACTGTCTGAAAAAAACCAAACCAAACCAAACCAAACCACCAAATTACTCAGATAAGGGCAAGAGAAGAGTTCCAACCCCAACCTATAGCTGGAAATAAGTGTCCTAAGGAGGGAGGGTGGTATGGTCCCGTTCCCAGGGCAGCGGCCTCTGAAACAGTCTTTCCTAGCCTGTCACCTGGAGGCCAGATAAAAGGGAGAAAGATTGCTGGTCTTGTGCCCAGAGGAAGCAAGCCTGGGTTACCTCACCACTCAGGTTAGTTCTGAAGAAGAGCAACCTGGTGAAGAGAATCCACCCACCTAAAAGCTCCACCTCCAGTACTGCAGCCTTAATAGACCTATAATGTGACCAATTTCTATCTGTAATGGGTCACAACACATGTTTCTATTTAAGATAACCATGATCCAACAGGTTTCACCCCTGTAACATCTTCAAATTATTGGGATAAGGGGTACTCTACGTGGACTAACACAACTTTAACAAAGCACTTTCAGCAACGTGTGAGAAACTACAGTGGGGTAGACACATCAACAAAGTCCAGAGTATAGCACTGATTCACTTTACAAAAGGATGCAAACTGTGCATGTACAAAAACCTCTTTGATTCCTTTATTAATGTTTGGAGATGTGTGGTACATACATTAACAGCATCACACCAGCTACAGAAGTACAGATAACCAAGAACGTACTTCAGAACAAGGATCTGAGAGCAACTTTTGATGTTGCCTGCTCTGAACCTCCACAAAAACCCAACTCTGACACACGCAGGACAGACAATATAACAATTTCACTTGGAAATGGTTCTTTTAAAAAAATGACAAGAACTTCCTTAGAGTGTAAGATGTGGCAGCTTGCTTGGTGCTGTGGCACTGCTGTAAAAGGCCAATTTGGGCATTTGCAGGTCAGGCAGAAGAACCAAATGGGATAAGTAGAAGTTTTATTTTCAGTGTAGAGAAGTAACAGATGGTCTGAGTGGATACTTTCAGTCCAGCCTCAGTCTGGGGCCTGCAGGAATCCCCCAGATATAGTCTATACACCGGATGGCTGAAGGACACCAGCCACCCAGCCTTGTCAATGCTTCCAACTGGTAGACGCTGATGCATCAGGAATCACTTACGACGCAGGGCAGGCTCAACTGGGACACATCTGAACAAAAGGGGCCCACTGTGTCTGGTCAGCTCTGATCCTTTTGTGCCACTGGATGCCATCGGTCCCTCTTCTTTCATGTGTGAATTAAGGAATACTTCCTTTATTTCAATGTTCCACTTTGGAAATAAGCAAAACCCTCCCCCCACCCCCACCAACATTCTTCACGAATTTTGTTTCCAAACTCCTGATTCTTCTGGGTCTAGACTTTTTCCTTTCGCTTCAATTTTGACACTTTCTTGACAGTCCCATTCTTGTTAAGAAGCTTCAGGACACGATCTTTATGATCTAAAACTTTAAGCATGGAGTCTCTGGCCTCACTGATTTGATCCATCACAAGTTTACACCTCTGCATATTTCCCTGAAACAGAAGACATCACATCATCAACCGGTGATCATGAAGATGATGGCGTTTACAGAGCTGCTCATCTTTATGCAGAGGCCATTTTGAGGCTTTCATACACAGACAGTGTCTTAGTGTTTCTCAGTAATGACAGCTGAAGCAAACGATAGGATTTTACTAAAGATAGTAGTGGATGTAGGAGGGAAAGGGGAGAAGCAGGACTTAGAGTAAACAACTTCATCAAGTGGAGATTAGACAAGAAAAAGCTCATTCAAACCTGTATGAGTTCATTTATTCGGTGTAGATCATCATCAGTTGCAGCTTTTTTCTTTGGGATAATCCCTTCTTGTAAGTTGGTAAGTCTTTCATAGACATCATGTTCTAGATTTGTCTACAATACACAAAAGGGAGGACATCATGATCTTAGAGATAAAAAAGTTAGCCACGGCACTACATTCCTCGCCCCCCCCCCCCCCCCCGCCCAGATTTTGGCTGGGGCTGGGTTTGAACCCACCACCTCCAGCATATGGGGCTGGCGCCTACTCCTTTGAGCCACAGGCGCCACCAGCACTACATTTTTTTGATACTGACAAAAGACAAATTTCTTTTTTTTTTTTTTTAAGAGACAGAGCCTTACTTTGCTGCCCTCAGTAGAGTGCTGTGGCGTCACAGCTCACAGCAATCTCCAGCTCAAGGGCTTAGGTGAGTCTCTTGCCTCAGCGTCCCAAGTAGCAGGGACTACAGTTGCCCGACACAACGCCCAGCTTTTTTTTTGTTGTTGTTGTTGCAGTTTGGCCAGGGCCAGGTATGAACCCCCCCACCCTCAGTATATGGGGCTGGCACCCTACCCACTGAGCATAGGTGCCACCCACAAATTTCTTCTAATCACTGCTACTCAAAGGAAGAAAAAACTTTATGAAGTTTTTTTTTTTGAGACGGAGCCTCAAGCTATCCCCCTGGGTAGAGCGCCATGGCATCACAGCTCATAGCAACCTCCAACTCCTGGGCTCAAGTGATTCTCCTGCCTCCGCCTCCCAAGTAGCTGGGACTACAGGCGCCTGCCACAACGCCCGGCCATTTTTTTTTTTTTGGTTGCAGCCATCATTGTTGTTTGGTGGGCCCAGGCTGGGGATTCGAACCTGCCACCTTAGGTGTACGTGGCTGGCGCCTTAGCCAATTGAGCCACAGGCGCCGAGCCACTTTATGAAGTTATATCCCTTCACCCAGTTGGTGAAGAAGGGATTCTTGCCCTATGTTATGGAAGTAGCTGAATATGCACAGATGAGACTGACAGTTTATGAGTCACAAATACAGTCATATATCTCTTAACAATGGGGATTCATCTGAGATATGTGTCACAGGCAATTTCATTCAGGGACTATCATAGTGTATTTACACAGGCCTAGATGGCACAGCCAGATACATACCTGGGCCACAGGGCATAGCCTAGTAATTCTAGGCTACAAACCTATATAGACGGTACTGGACTAAACACTGTAGGCAATTCTAACACAATGGTTAAGTATTTCTGTGTCTAAATATTACACATAGAAAATATACAGTAAAGGCTCAGCACCTGTGGCTCAATCAGCTAAGGCGCTAATCACATACACCTAAGGTGGTGGGTTTGAATCCCCAGCCTGGGCCCGCCGAACAACAATGATGGCTGCACCCAAAAAATGGCTGGGCATTGTGGTGGGCGCCTGTGGTCCCAGCTACTTGGGAGGCGGAGGCAGGAGACTCGCTTGAGCCCAGGAGTTGGAGGTTGCTGTGAGCTGTGATGCCATAGCACTCTACCCAGGGGGATAGCTTGAGGCTCCGTCTCAAAAAATAAATAAATAAAGTTATTTATTTTATGTTTTTTTGAGACAGAGTCTCACTGTGTCGTCCATGGTAGAGTGCTATAGCGTCGTAGCTCACAGCAACCCCAAACTCTTGGGCTTAAGTGATTCTCGTGTCTGAGCCCCCGGCGGAGCTGGGCCTCCGGGCGCCTGCCACAACGCCCAGCTGTCTTTTGGTTGCATTTGCCAGAGTTGTTTAGCAGGCTTGGGCCAGGCTTGAACCTGCCAGCTTTGGTGTATGTGGCTGGCACCTTACTCACTAAGGTATAGGCACCAAGCTGAAAATAGTTATTTAATTATTACAAATATCTCTCATGGGTTGACTTTTTTCTTCCTAGAATGCATAAGTGGGTTTTCTAGATTAGTTTATCATATTTTGGTTTCTTGCTAACTGTATTTCCCAACCCTGGGAATACTTCCTCTGCAAATTAGGGCTGGTATCTTGTGTGGAACCTAGATTCCATTTTCCAAAAGACAGTAGTTTTCTGAGAGTGGAGGAGGGCTTGGCATGCTGTTTGGCACAGAGTACGAGCTCAGGAATGACTGTGTTTTTCTGTGTAACAGACAGTCTCATACAAATGTTGCCTCCAGTAAGATTACCTGAAACCAGAGTTCAATTCTAATTGGTCTCATATCTGATGGACAGTAGTCTATGATTTTGATTCACTTGTAAAAGTAGAAAATAGCTACTAAATTAAGTACAGATGGAGTATTTCCAAATATAAGGTCCACATGAAAATATAAACAAATGGGATTTTTTTTTTTAAGTATCACTCTGTTGCCCTGGGTAGAGTGCCCTCATAGCTCACAGAAACCTCAAACTCTTAGGCTCAAGCCATCCTCTTGTCTTAGCCTCCTGAGTAGCTGGGACTACAGGTGCCTGGTAAGTTTTTCTATTTTTAGTAGAGATAGGGTCTTAGTTTGCTCAGGCTGGTGTCAAACTCCTAAGCTCAGGCACTACTTCCCTGGGCTTTCTGGAGTGCTAGGATTACAGCGTGAGCCACCATGCCCGGCCAACAAAGGGGATTCTTGTTGGTAGAATATTGGGAGCCACCTTACTGACTCGGTCTTTCACAGGAAGATACATTTCTTCACTCTGAACCTTGTTTGGATTGGCCGTGGGACCGTGAGCAGAGAAGGAAATGGGCATCCTCTAGTCTTCTGCTCTGGCTTCTCTCCTTGGCCCTTAAATCCCATGAAATATTTAAGAAATCTTGGATAGAAAGTGTACCTAACCCAGCAAATTAATCACTTTCCATTCTTCTTTCATGGGGTACCCACAAGACCTTCTTTTGGGGGTGGTGGCTAATTACAGCTCTTAACTAGCTGTTTGACCTTAATCCCACCAGGCCTCAGTTATTTCATCAGTAAAGTGAGTAGGTTGGACCTAGTTATTATTAATTTATTAAAACATTTATCAGAAACTATGCTAGGCACTTTGGAATTATAAGGTTGAATTGGCACAAGGGACTCACTGTTTTTGAAGGCGGTTGTATGGGGGTCTGTTACAATCCTGTGAGGAAAGTATGGTGACAGTAATTTGTCAAGAAGGCTGTGATGACAGGGAGGAGTGACACCTCACCAGGCCTGTAGTGGCTGGGAAAGCTGCTCAGAAGCTGAGGCTGGAGGCAGGAGGAAAGATTAGGTGGGTGGGTGGGTGGGTGGGACAGGGGTGATGGGGAGAAACAGATGTTCAAGCAGAAGGAACAGCATGTGCAAAGACGTGGGGGCTGAAGAGGGGCTGGAGGCTGTTCATTTTGTCTGAAGCACAGAGTGTGGGTGGGGAGTCACGGGGGACTGCAGAGGGCAGAGGGCAGGTAACAGCTGTCACTTAATGAAGAGCCTTCCTGCCATTAATCTGGCTGGATGGGAATCTCCAGAGGCTGGAGGCTGAAACAAGAGGATGGCTTGAGCCTAAGAGTTTGAGGTTTCTGTGAGCTATGAGGGCACTCTACCCAGGGCAATAATCTCCCGTGATGGGAAGGATAGAACCAGACGGGATCTCGTTTTTTTGAGACAGAGTTGCACTTGCCCAGGCTAGAGTGCAGATTTGCATTTTAGAAAAATTTCTTCTGAGTTTCTTTACTCAAAGTGTGGCCCATGGACCGGCAGCATCACTCATGCCTACGAATCAGAAGGCTGGGCATCCATAAGCACCTTTCAGTCTGAGAAGCACTGCTTGAGAGGTCAGTGTGGAGGAGAGATGGATACAGGCAGAAAATACAGGAGATGCTAAAAGAGCTCTGCTCTTCCTCCAGCTCTAAAATGCTGCGAGGACTGTAACACGTCTGAAGGCCTCCCGTCAGCCTACGGGCCTCTGTTTCTGCAATTATTTCTGCTGTTGTGCTTTATTGTAAAGTGGGGGGCCTTTAGGTGGTATGCTCCCTGGAGTACCATCATTGTCCACCTTAGAGAACAAAAAACCAGACATTGCTCAGTTCTGTCTGAGCTTTGCTGCTTCCCCAGCACCAAGCCTGCGTTCTTCTCCTTTACAGTATAATGAGAACAGGGCAGTGCCTGTGGCTCAAAGGAGTAGGGCACCGGCCCCACATGCCAGAGGTGGCAGGTTCAAACCCAGCCCTGGCCCAAAACTGCAACACAAAAAAACCCAGTATGATGAGCACAGTCAGTACAGAGCTATAAGAAGTTGTTAGGAGTTGGTCAAGGAGGCTTATGCCTGTAATCCCAGCACTTTGGAAGGCTGAGGTGAAAGGATCCCTTGAGCCTAGGCGTTTAAGACCTGCCTGGACAACACAGTGAGATCCTCATCTCTAAAAAAGAAATCCTATTAGTAATCTGCCTTTTAGATCTATCTCCCTGCCCCATGGCTAACTCCATGACCCAAGCAGAGTTATACACTAACTATTACACCATCCTAGAATGATTTTTTTGCTTGCTGGCCTTTCTACTAGAAACTAACCCTTTTGAAGGCAGGGACCATACCCTTCTTATTTCAGTATCAACCTGGCCTTGCATCATGCCTAGACCAAAAGAAACATTTAATAAAGGCTTTTTGGTTGAATAAATGAATAAAATTTAACCAAACACTACCAGATCTAAAAAGAGAAGACTATTTATAATTTTTCTAATTTTACCAGTTGGCTATTTCTGTGTAAAAAATCACCCCAAAATGTAGTGGTTTAAAACAGGGATTCTCAATATATAATCCTTGGACCAGAAGCATCACCTAGGGACTTGCTAGAAGTACAAATTCTTGGGCTCATGACACACGATCTGTATTCAGAACTCTGGAGTAGACTTCACAGTCTTTGTTTTTACTAGCCTTCCTGGTAATTCCTTGCTGGCTCAAGTTTGAAAAGCACTGGCTTGCAACTGTAACCATTTATATAGCTCATGGTTCTGTGTTTTGGCAGTTTAGGGTGGGTCATTCAGTGGTTCTGGTGTTGGCTAGACTAATTAAAAAAATTTTTTTTTTTTGGAGATAAAATCTCACTATGTCATCCTCAGTAGAGTGCTATGGTGTCACAGCTCACAGAATCTCAAACCCTTGGGCTTAAGGGGTTCTCTTGCCTTAGCCTCCCAAGTAGCTGGGACTACAGGAGCCTGCCATAACACCTGGCTATTTTTTGTTGCAGTTTTTGTTGTTTGGCGGGCCGGGCTGGGGATTCGAACCCACCACCTTAGGTGTACGTGGCTGGCGCCTTAGCCGATTGAGCCACAGGCGCTGAGCCTATCACAGTGTCTTGGGTAAGAACTGTAAGAAGGGGGGTTGTTGTGGTAGGACATGCTACCCCGTCTCTTTAACCGGCATCTCTTAGGGGATGGATATAAAGAAAAACCTAACAAGTAGCTTAGCGCCCCCCTGTGGTGGGAAGGAGGATTTGAGTAGAAGAGGTGGTGAGAAGGTCTGAGCTACATAAAATTCATCGTTAACTCATCCTCTCCCAGGAACAAAAGGGAACTTTGAGAGAAGTAGACCCCAGATTGATTGCTGTGGCTTTCTCTGGCTTCTAAATGCCATTGACTCTAACAAACCACAAAAACAATGAGATTAAGTCAGTGATTTAGACACAGGCTCTGGGCGCACGGCCTCAGCTTCACAGACACAGAGCCTGCCTAGAAGCAGAATCCAGACCTTGGACACAGTGTCCAGGAGACATTCTAGATGGACGTGATGGTTTCCTTACTCAGACTTCGCAGGAGCTCTTTCCCCTGTAAAAAGTCCCAGCTAGTAGCTCCAGCAGTATCGGCAGCACAGCTGCTGTGGACGGCAGGGCCATTGGGTCCCACCTTCCCCAGGACACTGCTACTCTGGCGGTGGAGTAGCAGTTTACGCAGGGGTGCTCAGCTGCAGAGGCCAGTGTAGGCCCGATTTCAGGCACCAGGTTCTCTCTACTACAATATCCCTAACTCTGATGTGGGCCCTGTTAAGTCCAGTTAGTTATGACTGGACTTTCTAAAGCTCAGATTTGGACCCATGAATTACCTTATCGAGAGACGGGGTTTCACAGAATCTTGGAGGGAGATGTTCCCGCAGACATGACTGGCTGTGACAGACACTGGGGCTCCGATGCTTTCCTTCTCCCGAGTCCACCCCGGGCCTAGTGTCCACCCCTCCCGTGTCCACCTGGCCCCTAGTGTCTACCCCTCCTGTGTCCACCCCGGCCCTAGTATCTGCTCCATTACTCACATTAACCTTTTACGTTAATGTATTTGAAGATACCATTGCCTCTTTAAATCATCTCAACGTTTTATTTTACATATTATCAACTTTTTAGATTAATGTATTTGAAGATACATCAATATCTTCTCCTTTGAAAAGGAAAAGATTATCTCCTTTTCCAGGCCATGAACTTCCCTGGTCCCTGCTCTCTGTATAGGAAAATAACACTGTCTTTGTGGAATGCTTTTGGTTTGTAGAGCAGTTTACACGCAGCTCCTGGAGATGACCTCATGGGCTGCACTTCACTCTGGGGGCCCTGGCGGAGTTACTGCCCTTGTACAGATAAGGAAACAAAGGCTGGCGGTGGAGTAGCAGTTTACGCAGGGCTGCTCAGCTGCAGAGCCCAGTGTAGACCCTATTTCAGGCACCGGGTTCTCTCTACTACAATATCCTTAACTCTGACTTGGGCCCTGTTTATATTCCTGGAAACTTTTTACTCTGTCTCTGTGCCTAGGGATGGTGCTCTTGGTAAAGACTCCCTCCCACCCAGATGTTCCCCCTCTTGCCATTAGGAAAGTTCCAGAAGCTCTCCTTTCCTTCAGCACCCGCACTGTGTGAGCACCTACGGGCTTGGGCCGCTACTTCATGAGATGGTTGTAGGTTTAAAGGTACAGCCTGCAAGATGTTTAGCATGTGACACCAATAACATTAGATCTTATTTTTATTATAAACATTATAAAAAATGTACATGCTTTATAATCAGACCAAGCCACAGTACACATATAGCCTAGAGCAGGAGGTAGGCCTTGAAACTCCCTCTTCCCTAGGGCAGCGAATGTCAGCCTAGGAGGATAATTTGGAGGTCCTCCCACCAGCCTCCCTTCTATCAGACCCAGAGGTCTTAAGCAACTTTCCAGAAGACGTATAGCAAGTTTTCGTGTAATTAAGTTGTAAAACTGGCAAATAGGGTTATTTTCCTATGAATGAGAGTGAAAGGGAAGTCCCTTTTAATTGTTTTCTCATCATTTATTTGTTTTGATAAATTAGGAAAGAGGATCCAAGATTCTAAACAAATATGTCAGTTACCAGTACTGGATGGGTTTGACCTGTGACCTCTTCTGGTTTTCTTAAAGACTATGTTTAGGGCTCGGCGCCTGTGGCTCAATCGGCTAAGGCGCCAGCCACGTACACCTAAGGTGGTGGGTTCGAATCCCCAGCCCGGGCCTGCCAAACAACAATGATGGCTGCAACCAAAAAATGGCCGGGCGTTGTGGCAGGCGCCTGTGGTCCC
>CAUYQV010176614.1:0-11826 GCA_963574575.1 Galagoides demidoff | reverse complement strand
CCACAACTTAGTTATGACAGAACCTCAAGCTATCCCCCTGGGTAGAGTGCCATGGCATCACAGCTCATAGCAACCTCCAACTCCTGGGCTCAAGCGAGTCTCCTGCCTCAGCCTCCCAAGTAGCTGGGACCATAGGCACCCGCCACAACGCCCAGCCATTTTTTGGTTGCAGCCATCATTGTTGTTTGGCGGCCCGGCCTGGGGATTTGAACCGGCCACCTTAGGTGTAGGTGGCTGGTGCCTTAGCCAATTGAGCCACAGGCGCCGAGCCCAAAAAAAGCTTTTTTAAAAAAAAAGAATATACTTAATGTGCTTTGAGCTTCTTTCAAAAATAATTTATTTAATGATCTTTACAAATTTTGGAGGCATACCCAAGATCCTCTCATGGCACGCCAGTGTGCGATGGTACTCCGGTTGAAAATCACTGTTGTATGTGGTGTTTGCACTCAGCAGGTGCTGACTGAAGGAATTCAGTGATTATTTTTGTTATTCCCCCTTCAATCCCTTCTTGATTGGTCTTATTACATTAAGGAGAAAGTCTCAGTTGGATGCTAGTATGTCTGTAAGGCCACTCTGATTCTTGCTGGTCTCCTTTTGTAACCTAGAGAGCCAGCCTCAAGTGTGTTCTGCAGGCAATGGGTGCTGGTAACAGTTCAATAATACTGCTAGGCTTGCCTTGCTTTTCTTTCTTTCTTCCTTTCTTTCTGTGGCAGGGGCTACTGATTTTCCATTTCTAGGAGTGGAATACAATATCCTCTTAAAAATATGGCCAGGGTGGTAACTCATGCCTATAATCATGGTACTTAGGGAGGCTGATGTGGGAGGATTGCCTGAGGCCAGGAGTTTGAGACCAGCCTGAGCAAGAGCAAGACCCTGTCTCTACAAAAAATAGAAAAATTAGCTAGCCATGGTAGCTTGCATTGGTAATCCTGGTAGTCCTAGCTACTTGGGAGGCTGAGGCAGGAGGATCACTTGAGCCCCAGAATTTGAGGCTGCAGTGAACTATGAAGCCACCACTGCACTCTAGCCTGGACAACAGAATGAGACCCCTCAATCAATAAAATGAATTTGTGCAATAGAACTAAGAATGGGGTTTTCCCTCTTGCCTTGGAATTGACCACTGTAGTCCAGATGATGATAAAGAGGTGTTAAGTCCTCCTCAGTGGTGGGATCTGACGTCTCCTTCAGGACCTCACCAATCCCAGTTACCCTCTGCCCTAATGGTTCTGGGGAGGGGACATGGGGACTGGGCAAGGTAGAGCAGCTGAGAGGCTGTGAATCACTGGGAGCTGGATTGGGGCTTCTTTCTTTTGATGGTGATGGTGGGTTCCTATTTTCTTTGTCCTCAGTCAGGAGACCCCAGAGTCAATCTGAAGTAGCAGAATTTGTACTCCAGGGGCCTAGAGAAGGCTAAACTTTGCCCAGGAAGTCCTAGAGGAGCACAGGAGGGAATCTAAAAATAGTGATGGTAAGACATAAGCTCCAAGTTTCCCTTCCCTGAATAGAGGTTCTACAATAATGCGGTTTCCAAAGTAAAATATTCAAAGAAAACCAGTATGCATATAATAGAAATGGAACTTGAGTGGCTAAGATTTTTGAAACTCTGACTTAGAAGGGAAAACCAGAATAAAGACAAGAGCAAAGACAAGAACTGTGATTGAAGGATAGCAGGCAGAGAGGGGCCAGGGCTGTGGGATCTTGATCCATGGTGGTGGGGGGAGGGCAGTCAGGGAAGCCTTCCTGGAAGAGGTGATTCAAAAACTGATGCCTGCATTGAGACTAAGAGGGGGCCTGGGACTCCTCCCAGTGACTGGTGTCTATGGTTCCGTGGATACAGCTGGGGCTCTTGGATTGTTGATAGTGGGAGCTCAGGGATTTCTCATTGGTCCAGGGATGTACTGCTGGGTGCCAGGTGCCTCTTAGTTTCATTCTGATCATCTTGGGCAGGAAGGAGAAGCAGTGCAGACCTCTCACTGGTTAATCCTCCTGTTAGTAGTATGGGCAGAGACCAGCTCTTTCCTCCTCAGGCCATAGCCCAGCAGGGGGCCCTTTTGATGAATGAATAAATAAATGAACGAAGGAAGGAATGGAAGGATAAACTGAGACAGTTAAAATAATGCGTGAGGTGCCCCTCCCTCCTCCGCCTGGGCCAGGGATGCCACTGAGCCCATGAGGTCCTTGCACTCCTTCCCCAATGCTCTTCCCTGGGCCAGAGCTGCAGCTATGCAGGATCGAGGCATGTCCCCAGGGGCACCTGGACAGTGTTGGACTTTGGAGATCTGTCTACCATCCCAGGAATTCTGAGCAAGGGAGCCCCTATGGCCTTCTGTTTTCCCAAATGCCACTCTATGGCATATCCTCTGGGTGGCAGGCCCTGGGCCCCAAGAGCCAAATGAATTTATGTCCTAGAATGACAGGCACATACCTCCTCACAGGCCTTTATTCCAGAAACTGGATTTGGAATTTTTGCCTCAGGAACTGTCACGGAGCTGGCTTTGCTGAAGGTCAGTGTTCCCAGTGCTGCGGTCCCAGTCCTTGTGTGCACTCACCTTCTGGGTCCTGGGGAGCAGGAGGCAAGGCTGCTGCTTCGCTGGGTCCTGCTGGTGGCAGCGAGGGAGTTGCTGCCAGGTAGATGGCGGCACCTTGGCTGTCCACAGAGCTGCGAGGGACACGCAAGGGTGCAGGCCAGTGCTGCCCCACCCCCAAAAGTCCTGGGGAGGGTGCAGCTTCCAGAATGGCTCTTAAGGGCCATTGCCCTCCTGTGGGGAGTTCAGAGAGGTCCAGAGGTTCCTTGCCCTGTGCCCCATGGGCAGGGCTGGCTGAATCCCTTCCCAGTTTATCTCTGGTCTCTTTGGGAGAGGGGAAATGGGGAATAGGTGTCTGGTTTTGCCACTGCCAACTCTCAAGACAGATGTGACACCATGATACTAATCTCAAGGAGCTGGGACCCAGAGCTGGATCTTGGGAAGGGGATATTTCTGAGCCCTGACACTGCCAGGTGGAGACCATTACCCCACCTCACAGGTGCAGGAGTGATGGGCTTGCCTTCAGCCCTGGAGGCTGTCAGACTTCCCAGGAGGACTCTGCTCTGCTCCCTACTCTTCTCTCCTGGGGGGGGGGGGGAAGGAGCGAGGGAAGCCGGACAGTTTTCCAACTCCAGACACACCCCATGTGCCCTATGTGGGCAGAAAACCATGGCTCTCAAATCTTGGCTCTTAGGGGGCTAAGTTTGGGGGCCACCTGCTGGGCCTGCCACACCAGGCCCTTCACGAACGGGGTCCCTTTGTCCAGCCCACCTATCGTGTTGCCCCTCTCTTAGGCCACTCCTGGGGCCAGGGCAGAAATAAGAGGGAAACCACTAAGGAAACTGCCAGCTGCTCACATGTTTACACCGACAGCATGGGTTGGGATGCTCAGCTCTTAGCAGCTCCCAACTCCTCTCCACTCTCTCCTCCTTTGGCCCCATCTCAATTGTTCTGTCCCTTCTTCTTTGGCCCCGCCCAAGCGGTGGTGCTCTCAGTGGCATGCTGGGGCCTGGCCTGTACTGGCTTGTGAGAGCAGACCCGTGAATTCCCAGGAATTTTGCAAGCCACTTACTCAGCACGGCTGCCATTAAAAATTAACTTATGTAAACCTACAATTAAATAACTTGTATTAAAAACAAAGTTCGTAAGTACTCAAAACTCACTGCTTCCTAATTATCATCTATTACCTACACTCTCAGTTTATTTATACCTACTGTATCTGCAGTGGTGACACTGGATCGTGGGTGCCACTGCATAGCTCTTCCAGCTCTGTGCTTAGTGACCTGTTCAATGCTGGCACAATGTGTGAAATTGACTGTGGCCAGAGTATTTCTACCACAGAAATTGGCAAATGCTATCAATCAGAGCTTGGTTTATGTTTTTTTATCATCTAGAATCTTTGTACTTAAAAGAATGATGGAGAAAATGTCTTGGGTGAAGATTATGGTATGTAAATTATATCTCACTTTTTTTTTGAGACAAAGAGTCTCACTTTGTTGCCCTAAGTAGAGTGCTGTGGCATCGTAGCTTATAACTCTTGGGCTTAAGTGATTCTCTTGCCTAACCCTCCCAACTAGCCGGGATTACAGGCGGCCACCACAACCCTCAGCTATTTTTAGAGAGGGGGTCTTGCTCTGGCTTAGGCTGGTCTCAAACTCATGAGCTCAGATGATCCACCCACCCCCACCCCAGCCTCCCAGCATGCTAGGATTACAAGCGTGAGCCACTGTGCCTGGCTCTATATCTGACTTTTTAAAAAGTGTGTCAGTAGTCATTACAATGAGAACAGCACAAAAAAATTGAAGTATTCATCCAACACTCAGAAACTACTATCTGATTAAGCAAAATCATGTCATCAGTGAATGAAGTTCTGACTTATTTCCTTTGTCTATGTATTAACCTAAAAGGAAATCTCAACCAACATTCATGTCAGTTCCAAGCACAGGATGGCTACAAATACATTAAAATCACTTTGGTAAAAATCAATGAAAGCTTTCTGTGCAAATCAATTGGCAGTATGGATTTTATAATAAGTGTATTATTTTTTTTGTAGTTTTTGGCTGGGGCTGGGTTTGAACCTGCCACCTCTGGCATATGGGGCCAGCACCCTACTCCTTTGAGCCACAGGTGCCACTTGAGAAGTGTATTATTTTAAACTGTTACATATTTATGTATACAATTTATAAATGCATGTACATACATACAGGTCTCTCCCCTTCACCTCCTGGAGGTCTAGTTGGTGAACATTTGGCTTGATGCTCCCTGAGGCCTGTCCTCTGCTTTTTCTCATTTTCTTAATGTCCTCCCCAGGGTTAGGACCTTGTCTCACAGATAAGTCCAGCTTTCTCTAGCCAGACCTCACCCCAGTATTCCAGCTGCCACTCGGGTACTTCCAACATCAGGTCACACACCACCTGGGAACAGAAGATGGGGTCCTGGAACTGTCCCATGGACTGCCTGTGGCTGTGAAACCAGCTGATGCTAACAGCACACCCTTCAATTTGGGACAGGCCAGGCCTGGTGAGATAGCACAGATAGGCCCAGCTTTGCTGGGAGGATGGGGAGGTGAAATGTTAGGCATTTTGAATTGGAGGTTCTTTTGGGATCTCCACATTGAGATCTGGAGTTTCAGAGGAAAGGTTGGGGCTAGAGATACACATTTGGAGCCTTTTGGGAATAGATGGTAATTCAAGTCATGGAGATGCCTGGGCTTGCCTAGAGAATAGCGTGGTTAGAGCAAGGTGAGCCCTGAAGAGGACTGAGTTGGCCAGGGGCTGGGTGTGGCCAGTGCAGGTGGGGTAGAGTTCCAAAAAGGGAGGTCACCTAAGGTGAGCGCACCTACCTGAGGTGATGATGAGGCCTGACCATGTTTAGTGACATGGGGACCACTGGTGACCTTAGCAGCTCTACTGCTGGACCAGTAGGACCAAAGGCCAGCTAGGGAGGACTTAAGTCTTGTAAGAGTCTGAGACAGGGAGCTGAGCTGGCTGGCTGGTTGACTCAGGGTGAATAGGTGGCAGAGAGAAGAAACCAGATTCCAGTCCAGACCCACCTGTGGGGTGGGGGCTGGGAGTCAAGCCCGCAGCTTGCAGGCTTCCAAGACTACAGATGGTCCCAAGTAGAAGAGATGTGCTTGGGAAAACAGGGGAGACTTGTCAGGTGGGGTGACCACAGGCCTGACCATCAGGAGGGGCTGGGCTATAGGTCATGTCTGTGGGTGGTCAGTGTGCAGGGAGAGAAAGAGGGAAGGGTCAAGCCTGAAGGGCTTTATGGAAGGAAAAGCAATAGCCACGGCTGATTACGTAGGCAGCTGTCCACGAAGCTCTGTGAAGGAATGAGGCACTGTCCAGTACTGAGAGCTGTCTCCAAGGGAGAGTCACAGGACAGAGTTCTAGGGAGTGACTGGCCAGGTGTCAAGTCCTGCAAAGGCCACATAGAATGAAGACAAGCAGGCGGCCTCTGCTCAGTCCAGCCTAAAGTAGCGTGAATGGCAGTTCCCACTGAGTGGCCAGATACAATGGCAGATTATAGAGCTGCAGGAAAGACAGGTAAGACGGTGAGTCTTAAAAAAAAATTTGGTGAGGAAAGGAGACATTGAGATAGTAGGCAGGCAGAAAAACATCCCAAAACTTTGGTCATGTGTGGATATTTGCCTGCCTTCTTCCATTCACCTGATTTGAACATTCCATATTTATTAGCTGAGCAGCTTGGGGGAAATCAAAGGAAATCCCTTCAGGCTGAGCCACTGTCACCACACAAGGTGAATCAAATATTGTCATACGATTTAGTTTTTGCTAACTTAAAAATAAATGCAGGACAGGGCGGTGTTTGTGGCTCAGTGAGTAGGGCGCTGGCCCCATATACCGAGGGTGGCGGGTTCAAACTCAGCCCCGGCCAAAGTGCAACAAAAAAATAGCTGGGCGTTGTGGCAGGTGCCTGTAGTCCCAACTACTTGGGAGGCTGAGGCAATAGTGCCTAAGCCCAGGAGTTGGAGGTTGCTGTGAGCTGTGACACCACGTACTCTACCAAGGGCAATAAAAGTGAGACTCTGTCTCTAAAACAAAAAAACAAAAAAATAAATGCAGGACAGACGGGGTGGCTCACACTTGTAACCCTAGCCCTGTAGAAGGCTGAGGCGGGAGGATTGAGACCAGCTTGAACAAGAGCAAGACCCCGCCTCTACTCAGAATAGAAAAACTAGCTGGGTGTTATGGCGGGCACTTATAGTCCCAGTTACTTGAGAGGCTAAGGCAGGAGAATCACTTAAGTCCAGGAGTTTGAAGCTGTAGTAAGCTATGATGATGCCACTATACTCTAGACAGGGTGAAAAAATAAAAACATAAAAATAAAAAGCAACTCTGGGGTAGAGGGAAGCAATGAATAGGAAATCTCTGTACTCCATATTGGTCCCTGGTTGGCTGTGTAGTAGCTTCACTTATGTAGAATGACTAGCAAGTGGTGGATTCCAATGGTGGTGGAAGAGCCTTGGGGAGCAGAGGCAGAAAGCCCCAAGTCCCCGACAGCCCACTTGATGCCACTACCAGTGTGCAGTGAGGAAAACCAGGACTCGTGTCTCTTCCATTCCATTTATTACAATCCTGTCCTGTGTTCCAGAACAGCTATTTAATATACAACCCAAAACACTCCTAAAATGGATCTTGTTAACATTCAAAAGTCTCCCATTTCTTTCTTAGCGTATTAAATCAAAGGGAAAAAAAATCTTAAAAAAAAAAAAAACAATAGGTTTGGTTCAACCCAGGAAAAGCACCTTTACGATAGGAAACTAAATGTGTCAGGAATCTGACCAAACACACAAAGCAGCAGATAAGATTCCTGATAGAAAAGAATGACTCCTAACGGAACATAAATAGATCCCTCAAAGTATACATATTTCACATGAGTGTGTACATATATAATATATTAAAAGAAATTTGGTTTCTACCCCCGAAAGTTATTCAGAAATAAATCAACATCCCATCTGAGATCGGGGACATCGGGTGCTACAGCCAGATGTCCCCTCTGTGCACTACATACATGTGCCAAGAGGGGGGCTGGACAGGGACTTCTCTCCGTCCTGCCCCCCAGGCCTGGCAGATCCAGTGTTTGTAGACAAGTGAACCAGGGAATCTAGAAAGAAGGTGCCTGTGTGGCCCCTAGAGCCCACCATGCAGAGCCCAGGAGCCAGCTGGAGGAGGAGAGCAGAAGTCCAAGGCCACCCTGGGCCCCAGGGTAAAGGGAAGTGCTTGGGATTCCAGGAATGGAATAGCCACACTCCTGGTTTTTAACAGCAGGCCTGACTCTGGGGTCTGTCCAGGGCCCTTAAGATCTCTGTAGTAACAGCCTGGACATCTCCCAGGACAAATGGCTTTTGGAAAAAAAGGGAGTGGGGTTTCAGGCCCACCAGGGCTTAGTTTTGTGAGCCTGGGGTGTGTGTTTGTGTTGTGTGCGTGTGTCCTTTAATGGAGGTCACGACGTTGCAAATGAGTATTCTACCAGGGCACACTTGAATAGTGTCTGCTTTTGGATAAGTCAGTGTCTTGTCATTGAGTTCTAAGTGGTCCCTATGCCAAAGTGGATTGTTCAAAAGTATCAGTTGCTGGAAGCTGCAGATATAGAAGCTGCGTTACACACCTGGGAGTGTAATCCCCTTAGGGCTTGGCACAGTGTTTTCATTAACAAAACAAAAAGGGAAATGCTAGGAACCCCCTTCCTCATTCCAAACCCTTTCCTGGCACTCACTGCAGGTGCCAACAGGAGAAAAGGCTGTTGGAATCAGAAGGTCCGTCAGTAGTGGGAAGACTCGGAGCTGCCCATCCACCAGTCACACAAGTCACACGCAGCCATACTCATACCACACTGTCTGCTGGTCCCCTCCTGGCTCTGGGGACGCTGGCGTGCTCTTTGAGCTGCTCCCCCGACTGCAGTCCTCAGGGCCCCGGCTGGTGTGAGAGGCAGAGTCAGGGGACCTACCTGGGCTCTTGGCTGGAAGCCCCTCGCTGCAGCTCTGCCCTAGGCCCCCATCTCCCTCTGAAAGACTGAGTCCCACCCGGACAGGGGCAATAGTGGCCACCTCCCCAGAGTGTGGAGGGGTTTTGGCCTTGGTCCTGGCAGCTGGGGCTGCAGCAGGTGAGAAGTGCTGGAGCTGGGAGTTGCTGCTGCTGCTGCCACCACCTGCAGTGGCAATGGCTGGGACCGTGGCAGACTGTTGCAGGGGGACCAGCCTCTCTTCCTTTGGTGGAGCCAGTGAGAAGCGCCTCGTGTCCAGTGGCCGGCTGCGGGGGCCCTGAGAGGAGCCACCAGTCTTTCCCACCAATGGGGTCCGCTCCCGGGCCAGGCTGTGGGAGTTGGGGAGTATGGCGCTTTGCAGGGTGTGGCTGCCTGTTTCTCTGCCACCCGAGACCTCAGGAAGCCCTGGCTTCTGTGGGGACTCCTGTTTGCAGGCCTCTGGCCCGCTGGCTCGGAGGAGGTCAGCTGAGGCCAGGCTGAAGGCCCGGCTCAGGGAAGCACTCCTGCTGGCAGGGGTATGGGAAGCTGGGGTCATTGTGGCCTGCCGGGGTCTGCCCAAAGACAGGCTCTGGGGAGGCTGGGCCTGTCTTGGGGATACACTGGGTAGGGCTGGGGCCTCGGCCTCAGATGATCTGAAGTTTGGCTTGACACACTGCCCAGGCTTCAGCAACCTCCCCTCAGGGGTGGTGACGGCCATCTTGACGGTGGGGGCTACAAGGCTGGTGGGCATCTTGGCCCCTTCTTTCCTGGTAGATGGTCCTAGCTGGCCTCCAGTGGCTGGGGGATCACTGGCCTTTCGGAAGTATTCACTCAGCAGGTCATCCCGGCAGCTGGGAGTATCCTATGGAGAAGAAGGGAAAAAGGGAGAGGTGGGCTCAGCGCTGTAGCACAGTGGTTACTGTACCAGCCACAAACACCGAGGGTGGTGGGTTCGAACCCGGCCCTGGCCAGTTAAACAACAATAATAACTACAACAAAAAATAGCGAGGTGTTGTGGCAGGTGCCTGTAGTCCCAGCTACTTGGGAGGCTGAGGAAAGAGAATCGCTGAAGCTCAAGAGTTTGAGGTTGCTGTGAGCTGTGATGCCATGGCACTTTACCAAGGGTAACACAGTGAGATTCTGTCTTGGGGCGGGGAAGAAAAAAAAAGAGAGAGAAGAGAAACGAAAAAGAAAAAGGGAGAGATGGGAATGAAGGGGAGATGGGGGCAGTCCTCAGAGCCGCCTCACCCAGGACATCCCTGCACAGCCCACACAGCCAGGACTGGACTTTCCGCTGCTGCCTAACTTGAGGATTTCACCTTGGGTCACTGGGAGAAAGAGAAACAAGAGCAGTTCCTTCATATGCCAAGGGACACGAGACTGAGCCCCACCCCGACAGGGGCGATAGTGGCCACCTCCCCAGAGTGCGGGGATGTTTTGGCCTTGCAAAGGCGCACAGGTGAGAAGTGCTGGCTCATAAAAAGCCAGGACCCTCCCTACCACCGAGGCCTTTCTCCCAGTCCCAGAAAGGGAAGAGAGAGGCAGAATGGGGCTGAGGGAGCCAGAGAGGTGGACGGCCCAAGATGGGAACACCAGGGCTGCACAGGGAAGGGAGGCTCCCAGACGGTCCCGCCCACCAGTCTGTCCTGCCAAGCTGCCACCTGATGCCCTTCCCCCGCCCCGGCAGCAGGCAGCACCATGAAGGCAAAAGCCTGCAAGCCTACAAGGTAGCTGCAGCCTTCTGTCAACGGGGGTTTCTCCTGAGGCTGAGGAAGACAGATGAGGAAGGGAAATGAGCTCACACGGGACACGAGGGCTGGGGGTGTCAGTCCAGAGCTCAGGAGCTGTCTGCATGTGTCAACAGCTCCTGCCCTTCAAAAACAAATGGATGAGGGTCAATGCAACAGAGATGCAATCTGCTGTTTTATGCCAATCTGATGCTCCAGAGCTTGGGTGAGTGTTGCTGAGACCTGGGATTGTTCCTATCCACAGGTACCACTTACACCCACACAAGAGCCATGTATGTAACTGCCAAAAACCTCACTTAATTCTCAAAGCAAACTTGCAAGGCTGTTTTGGCAAAGGCAAAGACATTGAGGTCATGGGCGGTTCAGCTCCTCTATGCACACTTCTAGGTCTCTGATATCCACTCTCAGGAGACCACCCTCTGTGGCCACCGAGGGAGCCCCATCCAGGGCAACCCCCCCACCCCCAGCACCACTAACATGCAGGAAATGGAGGTGAGGGCTCTCTGGAATGGAAGCTGCCGTTGGAACTAGGGTAGGACAGCAAGGTGTGTCGAGTGCTAGGGTCCTGGGGCTACTCTTCCAGGCACAGAGCAGGGCTAGGGCCAGGTGACTTGCTGGGTGCCAAGCATCAGCTTCCAACAGAAACTGCTGCAGCAAGATGGTCTTGGTCTCATCTAAGCTACAGAGCATCAGGTAGTGGCTCTGCCCCTTGCTCCCCAAGATCTCCAAAGGGAAGGGAAATTTACAGTGTCGGGCTTATAACCAGAAAGGACTGAGAAGGAAAGCCCTCCGATCACAGGCACCTCTAATTTTTGGAGTGCGCTCGTATAGTCTGTTAGACCAGTGACTCCGAGTGTGGTGCCTGCTCAGCTACAAGAGCATCATCTGGGAATTTATTAGAGTTGGAAAATCCTTGGTAAGACTCACGATGGACCTACTGAATCAGAAACTCAGGGAGCCAGCCCCTGTGGTCTGGCAAAGGCTAGACCCTTACTATAGGACAGAGAAAAGTCCAACTGCTTTCATTTAGGGGGAATGAAAGTAAAAACATTGCAAGTATTAAAGATCCTCAAATGATCTCAACCGCAAGACACAGTATACTTCATTCACTCAATAACCCAGCAGCTCAGATGACTGCACAACTAAGACACTTTGCAAAAGCTAAACGAAGATACTGGAAAGGAAGCAGAAGAAGATACATCAGCAGGTGGTGTCTGGGGTTAGGAGCCACAGAGCAGAGGCCAGCAAACTAGGGCTATGGCCAAATCCAGCTTGCTGCCCACACACACAACCCCTGAGAGCTGAAAGTAGGTTTTACATTTTTAAAGGACTGAAAAAAAATTGTTTTTTAAAGAATAATATTTCAAGACACGTGACAATCATATGAAATTCAAATGTCAGCATCTATAAGTTTGTGTTTTTTTTTGTTTTTTTTTTTTTGAGACGGAGCCTCAAGCTATCCCCCTGGGTAGAGTGCCATGGCATACAGCTCATAGCAACCTCCAACTCCTGGGCTCAAGCGAGTCTCCTGTCTCAGCCTCCCAAGTAGCTGGGACCACAGGCGCCCG
>CAUYQV010176613.1:0-49820 GCA_963574575.1 Galagoides demidoff | reverse complement strand
CCGCCTCCCAAGTAGCTGGGACCACAGGCGCCCGCCACAACGCCCAGCTATTTTTTGGTTGCAGCCATCATTGTTGTTTGGTGGGCCCGGGCTGGGGATTCGAACCCGCCACCTTAGGTGTACGTGGCTGGCGCCTTAGCCTATTGAGCCACAGGCGCCAAGCCATAATTTGTGTTTCTTAAGCAATTTCTTTCTTTCTTTTTTTTTTTTTTAAGTCTCACTATGTTGCCCTTGTTAGAGTGGTGTAGCATCACAGCTCACAGCAAACTCAAATTCCTGGGCTTAAGCGATTCTCTTGTCTCAGCCTCCCAGGGGCCTGCCACAATGCCTGGCTATTTTTTTGTTGCAGTTGTCATTGTTGTTTAGCAGGCTGGCGCCTGGTTTGAACCAGCCGTCCTTGGTGCATGTGGCTGGCACCGTAACCACTGTGCTACATACAGGTGCTGAGCCATGATTAAGCAATTTCATTTGAATGAGTGATATGTATTCTACAAAGGGACAAGAAGACAATGTATGCTGTAATAGACATGTGTTCATCCTCAAATATCACTCCCTTAGAGGGTCACGTGGCTCTGGAATGGTAGGATTCTCCCTTCAATGTTAAGGTTAAGGCCATGACCTGGGCCTAACCCATTCAAATTACTCAACACCTCATGCATAGCAATCAGTTCAGAGAAGGATTTATAACTCAAACGAGAGCAATCACAGAACCACATTCTGGGCTTTTGCAGGTGCTATAACAAAAATGCATATTCTGGAGTTGCCAGTAGCTAAGTGGGTAGGGTGCCAGCCACATACACTCAGGCTAGCAGGTTCAAACCTGGCCTGGGCCTGCTAAACAACAACGACAACAGCAACAACAAAAAAAATAGCCAGACATTGTGGCAGGCACCTGTAGTCACTGCTACTTGGGAGGCTGAGGCAAGAGAAATCATTTGAGCCCAAGAGGTTGAAGTTGCTATAAACTGTGATGCCATGGCACTCTACCAAGGGTGACTCTGTCTCAAAAAAAAAAGAGAGAGAGAGAAAGAAAAATGCATATTCTTTCTCTTTCATAGATAGTGAGTTCTAAGGGTAACACTGGTTTAAGGCTGCTGGTAACCATCTGGTTGTCATGCATAGAGAGTCTCTGTAAGAAGGAAACAAAGGAGGAGCAAGCCAAGTGACAGAGATATTCTGTACCTTGATACATCCTTTGAACTTAAGGGTCTAGTCTTTCTAAAGCCATCCTACCCTTTGCTAGAGATGTACTAGAAGAAAAGACCTTCTTTCTGGGAGAAGGTCTTTATACTGCCACTATTTTATTCCTTCCCCCAAGATATATTGGAAGATAGGCTATAGTATGGGTAACAGTTGTCCAAAATTCTCTTTTTCATCACTAAATCTAAATATAAGATTCCAGATCTCTTGAGAACAAGGATCAGGAGGCCCTCTTAGTCTAGAAATAGTCAAATAAGTACTTGCTAAAGAGGTTAGGGATTTTTGAGGTATATCCCTAGGTCTTTGTCAATACCTTGATAAACATACACCATGCCCTCTGGTATACTTTCCCTGTATTACTATTCCCAATCAAAATAGATTGACCAAAGTATGAGCCAGAAGCATGGCAGGAAAGGGTTCTCTTGCCCCTTGGCCAACTCCATTCTTCCCTATTCTGGCTGCTAGTGGGAGGGCTGTTAGTCTTTCAGCATAACAGTGTGGTGAAGTTAAGCTCTAAGAGGTGACCAGAAGCAAGAAAGAATTGTCTTGCAGAGGTTTTTTTTTTTTTTTTAATGGAAGAATTCATCCAAACCCCCAAGAACAAAATAACATTATAAAGAAGCCAACAGGCTGAGCCAAACACAGCAGAAGGGTGACAAGACCTGAGTTGCGAAGGCTTTCATCAGAGCAGGCAGTCCCTGGGCAGGTGCCAGACTACTTCTTTCAGAGCACTCCGGACCCTGCTCAGAAGAGTGTGACACTCCAAACACAGCTGGCTCCCAATCAGAGCACAGACCTACCTGAATGACCCTGCTGTTTAGTTATGGCTCAAGAGTTTTTGCAGTCAAGGTGCTTCCTTTATGGGTTAAAACCATGAAACTTCAGCCTATGGCTCTGTGCTAACAAGGCTAACACCCTTGCTAGCACAGCTATCTGCCAGATGTCTGTTGAAGGAGCCATCTATTGCTAGAACACACTCCCCCCTCATCTTCCTTCTCAGTGGACCTTTGTTGTTCTATGCTTTTTGGACTTAGGAATGAGGCTATGGTTTGCCATGCTCATTGTCACTGGGTGTTATTTATCAACACCATAATTAAAAAGTTTGCTACAGTCTTCTGGTTTGCTAATACTCTGCCACTTAAGGAGGTAGCTGTCATAGGTCAAGGTCCCTGGAAGCAGAGCCTGAGGTAGGATTCTGGTCACATGATTTATTGAGGTATGGGTTCAAAAGTAAGAGAATGAAGGAAGTAGGAAAGGGCAGGAAGAAGGATGTGGCTGCATCTTTGTGTTTGACCTCAGCCTGATCCCATGGGGGTACTCAGGAGCATCAATAGCACCAAAGAATTGATCCTTCCTTGAGGTAAAGGAGCTGGCCTTTGTACACTCTTAATGAGAGCTGCAGAAGGGTATTGGGGGCCTCCCATCCACTAGAAACAATTTTCTGGAGAAGGAGATGTCTGTAAGTCATTGGAACCCAATAAAGCAGCTGAGGGAGAGATACACTGTCATGGTAAAAGGGATCTGGGCAGGGTACCAATAGCATCTACTATAGCTATGCATTAGTCCACTGGGCTGATATAACACAATACCTTAGGCTACATGGCTTAAACAACAGAAATTTTCTCACAGTTCTGGGGCCTAGAATCCTAAAATGGAGGTGGGGTGAAAGGGGAGGGGGGAGGAAGAAGGCGAGCAAGAGGAAGAGAGTGCATTCAAGAGAGACCTCTGGCATCTCTTCCTATCAGGGCACTAATCCTGATCATGAGGGCCCCACCCAAATGACTTCACCTTAATCTAATCTCCTCCCCAAAGACTAATTTCTGAATATCATCACATTGGGGGTCAGGGCTTCAACATATGAATTTTAAAGCTACACAATTCAATAGCAGCTACCATTTGTAAACAGAGAAAACAGACAAGTGTCAGCTAGATTTGTTCTATGAGAATTCTTTCCTCACCAGTTTTCCTTACACCTAAATTCATCTGAGAAGCCCATTTGTTCACTGATGCAGAAGAAATAAGTTTAACCCCAACTAGCTGAGCCAGGCCTAGGATCTCCCAACAGTTCTTCTTTTCTGTGTCTCAGCAAATGTTGCTTCTTGATCCAGGAAAATCAGGCTGTTATGTTTGCAAGCCTCAGTTCTTGGTATGTATTCTGTAGGTGACAGCTGAGGTGTCTGTGTGCACTCCTACCCAGCTCTGGCTTTGAAGCATGGAAGCATAGCCATTAACATTCTCTTCAGCCCACAGACAGTTCTCTTCAGCCCCTGTTAGTCTCATTTTCTTCCCTCCTGATTTTTTCATCAAGAGAAGTAGCTTGCTTGTTCCTACAACCTTTTTTTCTCTTCAAAGAGCTCTGATCCCCAAGGAGGCCTTTGGCCAGACACCTCTGGATTCCCAATGAAGAAGAGACGGTGCCATCTGCTGTGCAGCTAAGAATCCAAGCACCCATTGCTCCCTTCATAGTCACCTTCAGGATTGAGCAAAGGACTAGCCAAGAGGACCATCTGACTTCCTGGGCATTCTGCAGCCAGTTAGGTCTGGGGTTATGAATACTGTCCTGCTGTGAGTCCCCTAGTTCACCCCTACTTCTGACTTTGAGCTATTTAAATAGAGGGAGTCAGAGGGGAGAGTTATAGGCCCTGCCTTCAGAGAGCAGGAATTCATCTACTGCCCCATCTCCATCCTGAAGCTATAAGAGGAGGTAGGAAAGACTCTCCATTTCATAGAAGGCCTCCTGTAGGATGGAGAAGGGCAGGGGAAACTTCTCAGAGTACCAGTCGCATTTCTGAGCTGTCTAATCAGTTGTGTGGTAGGTACTTAGAAAATAGGAAGAAATAGCTCTCACTTGCTGGGGCTCAGAGGGATGGGCTGGAGCAGCTTGGGGCCCTACGTGGGCAGAGCATTAAAAGAAAAAGGAAAACAGGGCAGTGCCTGTGGTTCAAAGGGTAGGGCACCAGCCCCATATACCAGAGGTGGTGGGTTCAAGCCTAGCCCTGGCCAAAAACTGTAAAAAAAAAAAAAAAAAAAAAAAAAGGAAAAAGGAAGATGTAATCTCAGGGTATTTTTAAAGCACCAAGGTACATTTCTTCAGCAGTGTATGGATTTTATTAAGAGGGGCTCCATTGCTTGCAATTCACACAAAGAAGAGTGAGTCAGGCAGATTGTAATTCAGCTTCGTTGTCCAAACTTTCCCCTTAAGGCTGCCCTTTCTCACCAAGAGCCACTGAATCCCAGGGCTTTTTTAATCCCTGTGTCCTGATTAAGATTGTCTGGGGTCAGGCGGCTCATGTGGCTCAGTGAGTAGGGCGCCAGCCCCATATACTGAGGGTGGCAGGTTCAAACCCGGCCCTAGCCGAACTGCAACCAAAAAATAGCCGAGCGTTGTGGCAGGCACCTGTAGTCCCAGCTACTCAGGAGGCTGAGGCAAGAGAATCGCCTATGCCCAGGAGCTGGAGGTTGCTGTGAGCTGTGTCATGCTATGGCACTCTACCAAGGGCAACAAAGTGAGACTCTGTCTCTACAAAAAAAAAAAAAAAAGATTTTCTGTGGTGAGGGATTCAGGTCATAGTCATGCCAAATCCCTCCAGGGCTTGATTTTGTTATCTCAACATCTTTCCTTCTCCTATGCCCTACAATTGTCTTAGGCATACAACACTTTGTACAACTGCTACTGTAGCAATTCTAGAGGGACACATGAAAATAACCTCCCCAGGATCGTATTTTACCAAACTCCTGTGCAGACAGGACAACAGTTATGGCAATGGGGTGCAATTATTTTTATCATTTCTCTGTCCCCTCTGGCTGCAGAGCTAGGCCCAGCAATACCCTGCACACCAGCACAGGTGGCCCAGAAGCACACAGAGAAGGACTGCTACTCCATCTGCTGGCTGGACTGCAGCTTCCAGTCAGAGCCTTTGAATTCCTTGCAAGGCAGGCTCTGGATCTGAAGTGAGAAACCAACATGTCGTTTCATCAGGATAAAGTAAAGATATTCAGCCATTTTGTCAAAGGTGATGACATCTACCCCTCCCAAATTAACACAGACCCAGACACAAGTAGAGTGGGAAAAAAGAGCCAAGATTACCAATATCTCTAAAAGGAGCTGGGGAAAAAAGCCCAGTAGCTGCTGGCTCTGCTCTGGGTCAGCATTGCTTTGAGGTTATGACATAGATGAGCATACAAGAAGAGGATGACTCCAAACCAAGGTGGGGGTGGGAGGAGTTAGGGTAGGATTTAGAAAAACACTGATGAAATTAGCATATTTTTCTTTTTATCAAGCCATTCATCTTTACTTGTCTTCTTTAGAAAATAGCCTTCCTCTGGAGATTATCTAACTATTCATTCCTCCAGGCCTCTGGTCCATCCAGAGCCATCTTTATGCTCACAATTTCCTATCTTTATTAAGGCAAGGACAAGATGGAGATCCATTTTATAGATGAGAACAATTAAGCTTCCTTGACAGAAGAAAGAAGAACAATATTACTGACCTCACTCAGAGATTAGTTCCTCAGTTTCTGAAATCCTTATTTATAATAGTAATTACATGGTAGTATTTGGGAATTTTGATGGAGGCTCCAATATGTAGTATCCATGTCATACCAAAGTGAGGTGCCAGCAAAGATGCACTTTTTTTTTTTTTTTTTTTTTTTTGTAGAGACAGAGTTTCACTTTATTGCTCTTGGTAGAGTGCTGTGGACTCACACAGCTCACAGCAACCTCCAACTCCTGGGCTTAGGTGATTCCCTTGCCTCAGCTTCCCAAGTAGCTGGGCCTACAGGTACCTGCCACAACACCCTGCTATTTTTTTGTTGCTGGGGCTGGGTTTGAACCTGCCACCCTTGGTATATGGGGCCAGTGCCCTGCCCACTAAGCCACAGGCCGCCCAAAGATGCATATTTTCATAGAAAAGAGTTGAATATCGGTTATGGAACTCTAAAATTTTCACCCATATCAATGGTAAAAAGAAGTTGTTAAATATTAAGAGAATATTTCTGAAAAGGAATTATTTGGTGGGAAGTATTGGTATGTGATGGGTAACTCCCTCCACAGAAAGGGGTGGGGTGCCTGTGTTTCACTATAAGCCTAATGAGAAGAGGTTGAAGGGGACCCCTCAAGCTTGCTATGCATTTCCTGTAGTTAGTAGGGAAGAGTGGACTAATTTTTGACCCAGCCCAAGAAATGTAGGGGCCACCATATGTGCTAGCAGCTGCTTTGTGATACTGGGATTTGTTCAGAGCTTGTGTGGGCAAAAGGCCTGTTTCACACAGACCCAATGTGTACCATGTGCATGGGGGCATGGCTTAGAGAGCCTCTTACATCCTGCCCAGTAGGAATGTCAGAGGGTAAATAGGCCTGAACAGAAGAGAAATTGGAAATGGACTGTTTAGGTATCAGGAACCTAGAGGGAGAAAGCAACTGACAGAGAAGAGTGTACTTGCCCAGGCCTCAGGAACTGCAGCAGTGTGTGTATGTGTGTGTGTACGTGGGGAGAGGGAGTATAGATCTCTTAAGAACCCACAAAAGTACCCCACAGAAAGCTAGATTTAAACACTGGCTATGCCTGGAGAGTGCAAAGCCAGTTTGGACAACATGAGACAAGTACCATCTCTTACTTTGTTGTACTCTAATTCTAGGAGAGTCAGAAGCTTCAGGAGAGAAAGAAAGACCACATCCCCTCTTCTCATGGGCAACAGGCCCCAGATTGGGGAGAACAAATAGCTAAATCTTGAAAAAAATTAGAAACATTGACAATACCCAGCTGCACATTTTAAGTGTCTAATTGAAATCATGGTTTACTACATAAAATAACTGTAGGGTTTCCTAATACCACCAAGGATCCAGAAAAAGTATTTTTGTCCAGGAACAGGGTTAGGATAATCACTACTAAGCAAAGGTTTATTTTGTTTTGTTTGTTTTTTTGAGACAGAGTCTCACATTGTCACACAGGGTAGAGTGCTGTAGCGTCATAGCTCACAGCAACCTCAAACTCTTGGGCTCAAAGTGATCCTCTTGCCTCAGCCTCCCAAATAGCTGGGACTACAGGCACCTGCCACAATAGCTGGCTATTTTTAGAGACAGGGTCTTACTCTGACTCTAGTTGGTCTCGAACTCCTGAGCTCAGGCGATCCACCTGCCTCAGCCTCCAGAGTGCTAGGATTACAGGTGTGAGCCACCATGCTTAGGCCTACTAAGCAGATTGAAAGAAACAGTAGTAGCAAAAAACAAAGTTTATGTTATGATTATACCCCATGAGTTCTGCTTGCTGTTCCATTTACAATGATAAAAGTTATTCTTTAACCTTTCTTTAAAAAGTAACACAAACACCAAAGGAGTCATAAGAAGAGAAGCTGTTGTCAGAGCTAATAGTTTTCCTTGGCTTAAAAGTGCTTTGATATCCTTGTGGAAAATAAGACTTCAAGTTTTGCCCAATTCTCCCCTTTTTTCTTCATTTCCTAAAGCTTCTCTCTTCCCTCCTTTTTTTAGTCTACAGTATGTACCACAGTTCTGAGTGTAGCTACTTTTTTTTTTTTTTGAGACAGAATCTGACTATGTCGCCCTCAGTAGAGTGCCACAGCTCACAGCAACCTCAAACTCTTAGTGTCAGTGATTTTCTTGCCTCAGACTCCGAAGTAGCTAGGACTATAGGCGTTCACCACAACACACGGCTATTTTTTTGTTGCACTTGTCACTGTTGTTAGGCAGACCCAGGCTGGGTTCAAACCCACCAGCTCTGGTGTATGTGGCTAGTACCCTAGCCGTTGAGCCACAGGTACTAAGCCTGAGTATAGCTACTTTTTTTTTGCCGTTTTTGGCCAGAGCTGGGTTTGAACCCACCACCTCCAGTACATGGGGCTGGCTCCCTACTCCTTTGAGCCACAGGCGCTGCCCAGAGTGTAGCTACTTTTAATATGTCCCCAAACTCCCTGTGATGTCACAGTCCTGCCCTACACCCTATCCATCTTTAAGGGTAACATAAGGACTGAAAAGTCATTTCAACAGAGTTGCAGAGTCTCCTCCATACTGGTACTACCATCGTCTCAATTTTACCTTCTTATTCTTTCCCTACAGTCAGGGAATGAGATACACATACACATTCACATACAAAGAAAATTACATACATGGATTCTCTGCCCCCTAGGAATGGGCAACTTAAGACAGCTAACATTGAACCGACAATCATAAACAGAGAAATAGAAGAAAAATAGCATTAAACCAATACATGAACAAACAACATGGTTAATGAATGATCGAGATGGAAGACAGTGAACTAGTCAATGAATGACTTGCCAGTTCCTAGGTGTCAAATGTTAGGCTAGGTTCTGGCAATAAACATTTGAACAAAGGCCACCAGGTGGCTCACCTATAATGCTAGCACTCTGGGAGACCAAGGCAGGTGGATCACCTGAGCTCAGGAGTTCACAAGACCAGCCTCAGAAAGAGTGAGACCCTGTCTTTTTAAAAAAAACTAGCCGGACATTGTGGTGGGTACCTGTAGTCCCAGCTACCAGGGAAGCTGAGGCAAGAGAATCACTTTGAGCCCAAGAGTTTGAGGTTGCTGTGAGCTGTGATGCTGCAGCACTCTACCAAGGATGACTTAATGAGACTCTGTCTCAAAAAAAATAAATAAATAAAAAGAGATGCCCCCAGGCTGGGAATGAGTATATATTTGTAGGATCTGGAACACGGGCACCTACCCAGGCCTTGCCCTCTGGCAGCACCTGGGAAGAGAACAAGACTCTGGAGAGGCCTGGCCACATGGTTTGTCTAGGAAACAGGACTCCAGGTATTAAGATGAAGCTAGAATAAAGAGTAGGCCTGTGCCTGAAATCATGATGCAAATGATGGGACAACTCAAAACCCCCTCCAATGTCATGGAAATATAAGGTCCTGGAACCATAATTCAAACTTGAAAATGAGAAATAAGTGAGGTTAAATTTCCTACCAGTCAGATGGGACTAGAGCATATAATTGGAGTTTACCTTTATTTAAGAATATAAATAAATGTGATTCTTCCTACACACATGAATTTATAAACTGAAAGTCAGACTTCCTATAATTGCTACAGTTCAAATGTGAAAGGATGAGAACTAGATTAGAATGATTAGAATGAAGCCAAGCATTTATGTGGCCTACACCTGTAATCCTAGCACTTTTGGAGGGTGAGGCAAGTGGATTGCTTGAGCTCAGGAATTTGAGACTAGCCTGAGCAAGAGTGAGACCTTGTCTCTACTAGGAATAGAATAAGCCCAGTGTTGTGGCAAGCACCAATAGTCCCAGCTACTCAAGAGACTGAGGTAAGAGGATCCCTTGAGCCCAAGAGGCTGCTGTGAGTTAGCACAGCACTCTACCCAGGGCACAGAGTGAGACTCAGTCTCAAAAAAACAAAAAAAGAATGATTGTAATGAGAAGCCAAAGACATAAAAGTCGATATTATAGTATAGGAATAAAGAATAGAACTTGATCTACCCAGAACCTACAGAAAATCCCAGGACACATTGAGAATGCCTGGCATTTCTCCTTGCCTCTGTTGTTCTCTGCCTGTAGGCATCCTACAGGGGACTCAAGTAAATGCTTTGTGAGTTAGTCTTAGCATGCATAAGTTATGATGAAATGCAACTTAAAAAAGCTTTGGTCTCTCTCAAGGCTGTATGTTACCGCTGGAGTAGACAGGGTAATAATAATATAAAGGAAAAAAGGTAGAAATTTAGTCACTGAGTTTCTACTTTGTGTCAGACATGGTGGACTAGCAATACCAGGATCACCAACACACCAACCTGCCTTTAAGGTTCTCACCATCTATTGGGAGAGCTAGACATGCCAACAACTAATTAAATCCCCTGTGATGCATTGGGATAGGACTGTGGATAACTGCTGTAGAAGCCAGAGGTCCAAGTGACAAGCATGGGAAGCAGAGGAGGCTTTATAGAAAAGGTAAGATTTTAATGGGTTTTACTGGATGAGTTGAGAACTCAATATTTAGATAAAAGAAGAGATAGTGGGAACAGTATGCACAAGGCATGGCGGTATAAAGAAATAGTGAGTGTGTGGTAAGGGGAGAGAGAGAGGAGAGGTAAAAGAGAAAAGTTATCAGAAAATGAATCTCCTGGATCGGCGTCTGTGGCTCAAGCAGCTAAGGCGCCAGCCACATACACCTAAGGTGGTAGGTTTCAATCCAACCCAGGCTCGCCAAAACAATAATGAGGGTTGCAACCAAAAAATAGTTGGGCATTGTGGCAGTTGCCTGTGGTCCCAGCTACTTGGGAGGCTAAGGCAGGAGACTCGCTTGAGCCCAAGAGTTGGAGGTTGCTGTGAGCTGTGATGTCATGGGCACTCTACCCAGGGGGATAACTTGAGGCTCTGTCTCAAAAAAAAAAAAAGAAAATGAATCTCCTGCTGAGCATGGTGGCTCACGCCAATAATCCTACTTCCCATTTTGGAAGGCTGAGGAAGAGTGCTTGAACTCAGGAGTTTAAGATCTCCCTGAGCATGAGTAAGACTCCATCTCTACTAAAAGTATAGGGAAAAAAAAAAAACTAGCTAGGCATTGTGCTGGGCTCCTACAGTCCCAGCCACTCTGGAGGCAGAGGCAAGAGGATCACTTGAGCCCAAGAGTTTGAGGTGCTATGATGCCACGGCACTCTACTCAGGGCGGCAGAATGAGATTCTGTCTCAAAAAAAAAAAAAAAAGAAAGAAAGACAGAAAGAAAGAAAAGGGTTTGGCACCCGTAGCTTAGTGGTTAGGGCGCTGGCCACATACACTGGAGCTGGCGGGTTCAAACCCAGCCCGGGCCTGTTAAACAACGACGACAACAACGACAACAACAACAAATAGCCAGGCATTGTGGTGGGCGCCTGTAGTCCCAACTACTTGAGAGGCTGAGGCAAGAGAATCACTTAAGCCCAAGAGTTTGAGGTTGCTGTGAGTGTGATGCCAGGGCACTCTACCGAGGGAAAGAAAGAGAGAGAGAAAGAAAGTCTTTCAGTATTTATTAAATTACAAAGATCATATAAGTGATCTTGCAAATTCACAAGTAGATAAGGAGCTACTTCTAAGTGTCAAGAGTTGGCATTCATAGGGTAAGTCACATTATTAAAACAGATGAAAATTCAATTTTACTCAGTGAAAAAAGGTGTTCTGCCTATAATCTTTAACCAAAGACAGTTTACCCACATTATGAACAAGGAGAGGTAGTGGCTCACATGTGTACTACAAAAAGACTTCTGAGTTTCACTTATTATCTGCTCTATCACCCTATGCTGGAGACCACACAAAAGATACTGTTCAGGCTTGGCGTCCGTAGTACAGTGGTTATGGTGCCAGACCATACACCGAGGATGGCGGGTTGGAATCTGGCCCTGGGCCAGCTAAACAACAATGACAACTGCAACAAAAAATAGCTGGGCATATCAGTGGGCACCTGTAGTCCTAACTACTTGGGAGGCTGAGGCAAGAGAATCACTTAAGCCCAAGAATTTGAGGTTGCTGTGAGCTGTGATGCCATAGCACTCTACTGAGAGCAACATAGTGAGACTCTGTCTCAAAAAAAAGTTTGGTGGGTGGTGCCTGTGGCTCAAAGGAGAAGGGCGCTGGCCCTATATGCCACAGGTGGCAGGTTCAAACCCAACCCTGGCCAATAACTGCAAAAAAAAAAAAAAAGGCTTGGCGCCTGTAGCTGCTAGAGCACCAGCCACATACACGGGGCTGGCAGGTTCGAACCCCACTGGGGCTTGCCAACAATGACAACTACAACAACAACAAAGTAGCTGGGCGTTGTGGCAGGTGCCTGTAGTCCCAGCTGCTTGGGAGGCTAGGGCAGAAGAGTTGCTTAAGCCCAAGGGTTTGAGGTTGCTATGAGCTGTGATGCCACAGCACTCTACCCAGGGTGATATAGTGAGACTCTGTCTCAAAAAAAGAAAAAGATACTATACAGATATCATCTACCCTTAGAAAACTAATAGCCTCAAAATCACTTTTCTCTCTATTTTTCTCTTTTAGAGCTTTGCACCAAAAGCACTGGTAGGTTTTCATCCTAAATAATAGCCAAATTCGGCTTTCTTCATCCACCAAGTGAGCAACTTTCAGAGAAACTACTTCAGTTTAATATCCACATTCTAGAAGTCTGGCTAAAGCCTGGGAGCTTAGAAAGGCACATCCATGCTGCACATCTTCAAGCATGTTATCCCGTATCTCTTTAGGGCCTACTCTTTTCCTGCCTTTTTCCAAAGAGGACAGGCAGTGTAGAAGAGGGTTATATTTGCCTACTAAGATCAGTATAAAATCTTTAATCCATGGCAACTTCATGTAAAATATAGGACAAGAAAAAATAACCCCCAAAACTCCAGAGGGCTTTTTCCTAATAATGTGCTTCAAGATTTATTGAAACCTCTGAATCTCATTTTCAGCACATTAAAGATCTGGATTATAAATATAGAGGTTATGTGTTTTGTGATGTGTTTCTGATAGAATTCAGGGATCAGGGAAGAAAAGATATTATACTGATAGATTCTTTGAGGGTGAAGGGTGGGTTTTAGGAAATTGATTTCAACTAAAAAAAGAAAAATAATTCGTTTTTAACCTTCAAATAAAAAATGCATTTGATTTTGAAAAATAATCATCAAGACTCACATTTTTGTGTTTAACAAACCACCTTGAAATTGGTCTGCCTCAGAGGACGGCAAGATTCTGGGCTACCTTAGCATGAATGATTTATGACATTCATGAACTTGGCAACTACATCAGTTTTTCTAAACCTGGCACCCAACCCCACCTGCATGTTAAGTGAAGATTTATGATTTATAAAACTCACCTCATTATGCAGAGGTACATGAATTGTCTTATATCTGTAATCTATAACTCCCGAGACAGATAAGAAGGCAGCTATGTCACAGAATTTATGGCTCCTATCTGCTAAAGCTGAAGCTTTGGAGAAAAACTAAGGAAATAACTGGCCCTTTGAAGAAAAATAGCTTTAGCTAACCATTACACCCCCCAAATGATGAAATGGCTATAGCCTACTATTATATCTTACACGAACGAAAGGGTAATGACAAAAGTCACTTTAATCATAGCGCTGAACTATGTCTCCCTTTTGAATGCTGCAGTAATACACAGAACCTAAGTGACTCCTTGGAAATATCAAGCACTCTGTCAGTTTAAATTTTTCCATAGTTTTGTGTCTGAGCCTCTTGCTGAGATTTCTCATTAAGTGGCCCAGCCAGCCCCACAGACATGGTCTTCAGTAAAGACAATTCAATACCTTTTTGTGTCCAATGGCTTCCTACATACACCCTCAAAGTAAAAAAAAAAAATCAAATGGTGATTTCGGCTCTGAAAAGCAGCTTGTTTTCAGAGATATTTTAGGAATGCAGTATATCTTTGGCTATACCCTGCAAAAAAAAAAAGTAGAAGCATAGAGGATTCAGAGGATAAACTAGTGTATTTTCAAGAAAGAATAAGATTATGTATATGGCTGTTAAAAATGACAAGTATATGGGACTAAGTTGACATGCAGAAATATTTAAGCAAGATAATGGTAAACAAAAATAGAACACAGAAACAGAAAAAAAGGTGTTTCAAGCCTACAAATGTTTAATATATAAAAATAAATAAATAAACAATAAAAATCTGGGTGGCACTGATAGCTCAGTGAATAGGGTGCCAGCCACATACAACGAAGCTCGCAGGTATGAATATAGTCCAGGCCTGCTAAACAGCAATGAGAACTGCAACAAAAAAATTGCCAGGCATTGTGTCTGGTGCTTGTAGTCCCAGCTACTTGGGAGGCTGAGGCAAAGGAATTGCTTAGGCCCAAGAGCTGGAGGTTGCTATGAGCTGTGATGGCATGGCACTCTACCCAGGGTGATAGCTTGAGACTCTGTCTCAAAAAACAAAATAAAATAAAAAATAAAAATCTAAATAGCTTATTTTCAAATTTCCCTACCAATTAGGACATATGAAGTGAACACATATATATGGCTGCTAACTGCCCTGAATCCAAGAAGCACTCTGTTTCTCTCTCCTCTGCAGCTCTCTAAAGAGCATTCTAACTTCTCCGGACTTTGAGTGTATAGAAAACCAGCACTTACCTACTTAAGTTCACAGAACAAAGCTGAAAATCTAAAAAGTCCTCATATAGGGGTAAGAAAATTAATTTTTTTTTGAGACAGAGCCTCAAGCTGTCCTCCTGGGTAGAATGCTGCGGCATCATAGCTCACAGCAACCTCCAACTCCTGGGCTCAAGCGAGTCTCCTGCCTCAGCCTCCCAAGTAGCTGGGACCACAGGTGCCCGCCACAATGCCCGGCTATTTTTTAGTTGCAGCCATCATTGTTGTTTGGTGTGCCCGGGCTGGATTCAAACCCGCCAACTTAGGTGTATGTGGCTGGTGCCTAATACTTAAATATACCTTTTAGGAAAATTGTTCCTTTGCTATTTACTTGATTTCTGAAATGTGTCTAGGATTCTCCTAGTTCTGAATTTGGGATCTGGTCCCAATGTAGTTGCTCGAACTCATGGAAATGAGGCTCCACTCATAAAATGGTGTTTTATGACAAGATAGCACTATCAACAAACCACAAATTATGTGCCAGGAAAAGTGAAGCCTCTTTGGCCACTGGGAATATATCTTAGAGCAGATATATGCCAAACAGACCCCAGGAAAGAATTGCCTTTGGGTTCAGAGACTCAGTTACCGATCCTTAACCTGCCTGTTGACACCTGACCACTCAAACACAGATGTTGTTCTCCAAGACTCCAGGTGCTGGCGTTTTGTTGGCTGCCTTTAATCTTGAGAGTGACTTACTTCCTCAGCTCAGGCGAGGGAGTCATGCTGTAATGGAAATGAGACAATAGCGGGCCATCACAATACATGCATACACCAATGCACACATCCCCACACACAACCTGAGGTGAGGTAAAGCAGACGTCCTTCTGGGAAGCCACACAAAGCCTCAGAGCACAGGCAGGATGAACTCAGCCACAGCCTCTGTGGAGTTGCCTCTGTGCTTTAGAAGGCTTAGAAACAGTGCATTCCCCTGTGGAGGAGAGGTATTCGTGAGACCCTTGGTAGCTACTGAAGTCACATAGTCCCCTTTCTCCTGAAGAAGGGGTCACAGAGATCTTCCCAGGTAAATTAGCTTGGTACACACAGAGAGCCCCTCTGTCCAATCCCCCAACCACTAGTCGAATAAAATGAGTAACTGGCACTTATACCAAAAGCTGGGCCTATGAGCTGAACCAGTGACGCTTGACACAACTTGGCACTTTACTGACCTTGCTTCTATTCTGCCCAATAAAGGCACTCCATAGGTATGGAGTAATTCAAGGCACATACAGAAAGGTAGCAAGGGTGGTACAAGCAGACCCAAGTAGCACTATATACATATATGCAGTTTATACATACATGAATGCATACATAATGGGAGTATGTTTCAATTTTTTTTTTTTTTAATTTGAGTCTCACTCTGTCTCGCTGGGTAGAGTGCCATGGCATTATCATAGCACACAAACACCTCACTGTCCTGGGCTCAAGTGATCCTCTTATCTCAGCCTCCCAGGCAGCTGGGACTACGCCTCCGTCACAATACCTGGCTAGTTTTTCTATTTTTAGTAGAGATGGTGTCTTGCTCTTGCTCAGAGTGGTCTAGAACTGTGAGCTAAGATTATAGGCATGAGACACCATGCCCAACCTCTTTGTGTCCTTCAAACGATATCTAAGGTTATTTTTGTGATTCTAGAACCCAAATTCAGGCTCAAATTCTAGGTCAGGATTCCTTCCACTATACCTTGCTAATCAAGAATAAATTAAAATCTTGTTCCTTTAAAAGATTTCAGAAAAGTCTCCTACATCTTTAAGAATTAAATGTTAGGACTGGGCCTGTTGACTCTTACAGGTAATCTCAGCATTTAGGAAGGCTCAGGCAGGATTGTTTGTGACCAGGAGTTTAAAGCTGCAATTGCACACCAGCCTGGGCAACAAAGTGACACCCTATCTCCAAAAAAAGTTACATGTATCATTGTGAAGAGCAAATCTCTGGTTTTGTCAGCCCCACCTCTTCCCTAAATAGGGACTTACCATATGGTGTCTTGATATAGCCAATAGCCAACTGAAATGAAAATTCAGAATGAGGTTAATATCACTGGAATGTAAATGTCCTATCTAATCAGATTTATTGCCGCCTTACTTTTCTTTCAGGGTCATCCTGTATTTCACTTTTCTTCTATCAGAAGGAGGGCAGGTTGGTGGGATACTAGGCATTAAACATAGAATGAAACTTGCTAACTGTCACCACTCCTGAGGACAGGGATATCACCGGATATAATACTTCCTATACTTTACTAGGGCAACTCCATTGAAACAGGCTGAGGACGGCCAGGCGTTGTGGCGGACGCCTGTGGTCCCAGCTACTTGGGAGGCAGAGGCAGGAGACTTGCTTGAGCCCAGGAGTTGGAGGTTGCTATGAACTGTGATGCCATGGCACTCTACCCAGGGGGATAGCTTGAGGCTCCGTCTCAAAAAAAAAAAAGAAACAGGCTGAGGTATAAGTGACAGTGTAAGTATAAGTGACACTGTGTAATATACTCCAATATAGTGAAGAAAAGTGAGAACTGTCTCCTGAAATCTGCTGCAGCTACATGAAAAATTCCAAAGAGAACAAAAGTGACAAATCCCTGCAGTATGCCACATTTTTATTTCCTGAAGATGGAAGGTGCCACAGCAAGCTATTCATCTTTGGGGAAATTGAATAAAACATCTTCTCAGTCACCAGTTTAAAGAGACTTCACTTTAAATATACAAATTTGATACTAGGCATTATATTATGGATTGAGTTTCATAGTTGTCCTGAAACCTAAACAATACTAAAAAACTTTAAAGTAACGTAGTTGACCACATTGACCACCACCTTTTTTTTTTTTTTTTTGAGACAGTCTCAAGCTGTCACCCTGGGTAGAGTGCCATGGCATAATAGCTCACAGCAACCTCCAACATCCAATTTGGGCTCAAGTGATCCTCTTGCCTCAATTTTTCTATTTTCAATAGAGACAGGGTCTCAATTTTGCTCGGGCTGGTCTTGAACTCATGAGCTAAGCAATCCACCTGCCTTGGCCTCCCAGAGTAGTAGGATTACAGGCATGAGCCACTGCACATGGCCGGCCACCTTAAGTTGACCCAATTTTCACAGACCAAACATGTACCACAAGTGTAGATCTTTATAGCAGGCCTACTTCCCTATTTTGACTGCCTTCTTACAGAGGCAACTTACAGATATTCTACTGTATTTCTAACTTTTTAATTGAGTTGCCTAAAATAATTAATAGTGGATTAGGCCAGTATTACAAAACACATCTGTTGAATATGTGAAAGTTGAGGTAAATGACCAAGTTTAGTTATGAGGTGGCAGAGCCTAGTGGTTAGCAGTGTAGGTTCTGGAGTTAGTCTGGCTTCAAATTCCAACTTTAACATTCTATTGCTATGTGACCCTGCTTAACCACTCTAAGCCTCAGTTTCCATACTGGCAAAATGGGAATACCAATAGTATTTATCTAAGACCATTGTGAGCATGCCAGATAATCTATAAATAGAGCACTTAGGACAGTGTTAAGTGAACACTCAATAGCTATTACTAATTACTATTCTAATGACAACTCCTACAAATGACTAGGAGTTAAACACTTCAAAGTTGAACCTAGTTACCTGTCTTCAAATATGCTAAAATAATAATCATGCCAGTTATAATATTATTAAAAAATAGGGCCCTGAGTATAGTGGCACACACTTCTAGAAAGGCTGAAGCTGGAAGATGGTTTCAGTCCAGGAGTTTGAGAGTTTGAGACCAGCCAGGGCAACATAGCAAGACTCCATCTCTCTCCATATATATACACATACACACAAGGCAAGACAATTAAGTTCAAGAACTCATCTTAGAAAAAGTGCTACATACCTCATTGCTGAGTATCACTACAGTCAGTGGATGGCCAAGACAAGTACTTCAAAGGTGACCATAGTGATGTTTGGCAATGAGATATGTAGCATTTTTTCTAGGATGAGTTCTTGAACTTAATTGTCCTACCTTGTGTGTGTGTGTATGTGTGTGTGAGCACATGTATAAAACATACAGGGATTGGGCAGCCAGCCACCTGGTGTGTTTGGTAAACACAAAACCAAATTATGCACCAGTTCTTTCCATTTCCCAATGTGACACTGAGATGACAACAGAGAAATGAAATACAATACTGTGCTGTATGTTGAAGCATTATGCTACTTGGCTGTGGATCGAACTGAATCCTTTCATATTTTTAGATTTAGGTTTTAAATTTGCACTGTCAGGTTGTAATACGTGTCAATTTGCAAAGCAGTCCAGAAATCTGTCCTCCTTCACACTGGAAATACTATTAATATATAAAACGCCCATGCTCAGACTCAAGCTTTGAGTATCTAGGGATACCACACGCCCCTTGTGGTCATGCTGAGTATTTGCGATTTGCCTGGGGAAACTACCAGGAATGTCAATCATAAAATGGTCATCTAACACACCCTTTAACTAACATTATTTGACTCCAGGATTCCTTTGATTAACACTTTTTGGCTTTTTTATTTTATTTTTTTGCAGTTTTTGGCTGGGCCTGGGTTTGAACCAGTATGTGGGACGAGCACCCTACTCCTTGAGCCACAGGTGCCGCTCTTTCTGACTTTTTATTACATGGAGCAAGAAGAAAACCAAACTCCGTACCAGTTGAGAGGACAGAGAAGTGAGAATTCAGTTACCCTATTTTCACCTGCCCTCCCCACCCTACACCACCCCTGTAATGTACAAGGTAAGGATGCAATGTTTTCTGTTTCTATTTTGCTTTAATGTTTAATATTGTCATTCTATCTTCTTTTGTATCAGCATATTGTTTCAGAATATAAATCTCTGCAAGTAGGAGTCATGAGCCTATAATTTTGATGGCTTTAGGAAAGCCTACCACTGAGGGGATTAAAGAGAACTAAAGATTATTAAGTAGACTAATGAGGATAATATAACAAGGCTAACACTTAAGGAAGAGTGTGTGGGAGGCTTTTTTTAAACTTTCAGACTCTACATGATCTATAACCAATGTTACATTCGACTTTTCTGTTTATTTTTACTCCCACTTCCATCCCCATCAGAATGTAAACTCAGTTACCTTTTTCCCTCCCCAACTTCCCCCTACATCTCCTTCAAAATTCTTCCCACAGTAGTGATTTACTTAATACTGACTTTTTTTCCCCAGGAGACAGTCTCAGTATGTCGCCCTGGGTAGAGTGCTGTAGTGCCACAGCTGACAGCAACCCCAAACTCTAGGGCCCAAGCCATTCTCTTGCCTTAGCCTTCCAAGTAGCTGGGACTGCAGACACCTGCCACAACTCCCAGCCATTTTTTTGTTGCAGTTGTCATTTTGTTTAGCTGGCGCAGGCCAGATTCAAACCTCCAGCCTGAGTGTATGTGGCTAGCACCCTGCCCATTGAGCTACAGGCACCGCCTTTTTTTTTTGAGATAAGAGTCTGTAGCCCTCAGTAGAGTGCTGCGAGTTCATAGCTCACAGCAACCTCAAACTCCTGGGCTTAAGTGATACTCTTGCCTCAGTTTTTTCATTCTTAGTGGAGATGGGTCCCCTACTTGCTTAGGCTGGTCTTGAACTCCTGAGCTCAAGCAATCTGCCTGCCTAGGCCTCCCAGGATTACAGTGACCAGGCTAGTGTGCAGTGAAGTCAGCCTAGCTCACGGCAACTTCAAACCCCCAGGTTCAAGTGATCCTCCTGCCTCAGCCTCCCCAGCAGTTGGGACTACAGAAGCCGGCCACTATGTCTGGCTCTTACTCAGGCTGGGGTCTCCAACTCCTGACCTCCTACTGTCTCAGCCTCTTGCAGTGCTACGATTACAGGCACAAATTACCACGCCCGGGCCCGCCAAACAACAATGACGGCTGCAACCAAAAAATAGCCTGGCGTTGTGGCAGGCGCCTGTGGTCCCAGCTACTTGGGAGGCTGAGGCAGGAGAATCACTTGAGCCCAGGAGTTGGAGGTTGCTGTGAGCTGTGATGCCATAGCACTCTACCCAGGGCGACAACTTGAGGCTTCGTCTAAATAAATAAATAAATAAATAAATAAATAGATTTACCTCCAAATCAAGTTCAGTCTCACTGTAATCTCTCTCTTCAGCGCGTTCTGCGCATTTTGATTTCCCTATATTCCCACTGAGTATTTAACACCTGGTAGATAAGCCAGTAAGTCTGTTTAATCAATAAATTCATTCCTTTTCTTAAAAATCTTGAAACTGGTCACAGGACATAGCAGTAACTGACACCTTTGTAACCAGCAGTTTGAAAAGGGCCAGACCAACCTCAGGCCCAGCACAGCAGGGCAAAGAGCCCTGAGCTCATGAATTTTCCCTTGATGGTTCCCACAGTAATTAGTCTAATGGGACTAAATACTCTGTAAGTACAAGATGCTGCTTTGTAGCTGGAAACCCGAGTTCCTATGGTAAAACATGACACCAATTTGTGTAAGCTCTGAATTCCCAAACGTATTTAAAGTTGTCAAGAAAGGGGGGTGGCGGAGCAACAATGATTACGATTAACAAAGCGACAGGACAAAATGGCTCCCTTCCCGATGAGAGGGAACACAAAAAATACCCGCACTCGCGAAGTGTGCACGCGCCTGAACCCTTTCCGGGCGCCACTCAGGCCAATGCGCGTGCGTAGGGGGACGTCCAATGAACGCTTTAATTAATCACAACCGTTTCCACCACTCCCTGCGCGCATGCGCCTCAGGCTCTTAGCCGGAAGCTAGTTACGCAGATACAACAGTCTCCTCCTTCCGCGCAACTGACGCAAGGAGACTGTAATCGGTTCGCTATTTATCCCGTGTGACCTTGAGTGTTTCCTGCCTTGGAGGACCAGGGCTGTCTGAGATGCTGCCTTCATACGCCTCTTCCTCTTGTCGGCTCTCACTGAGCCCAGAGCCGCTGTGGCTGGAAAAGGAGAACAGGATTTTTCCAAAAATCGTGCCACAGAGCACAATATCCGTACGCACTGACTCCGGGAGCGGCAGTCCTGTTGTATCTGGTCAGGCGGCGTGGGCGGCGCCTCAGCGAAAATAGCGGGCCTTTAGGCCGCGGTGATCAACCCCCGCCCCTCACCCCACGTGGTTGGAGGTTTCCAGAAGCGCTGCCAGCGCCGAGCCGTACAGCTCCCGGCCGCCTGAGCGCTTGCTTTCTGCTTCGAACCCCCTCCGTCTAGCCGCCATGATAAGCGCCAGCAGAGCCGCAGCAGCGCGTCTCGTGGGAGCCGCAGCTTCCCGGGGCCCCACGGCTGCCCGCCACCAGGTAGGGGACTGCCAGACCTTCCCGGAGGGCTCTGGGCCTTGGGCCTCAGCGCGGTAGGCCTTGCCCTTCAGGGTCAGAATCTTTCCCGAGAGATCAAGAGGGAAGGAGGGTAATGGGCCTCCCGTAGTTAGCGCTGCCAATTCAAGGGTTTGTTCGGGGTTTTGCCTTCGTGTCTTGGGTCCTGCTGAGTCATACTCTTCGCGACTAGACTCTGGTCTCATAAGTCCGTAGGTAGCGGTTCATCAAGTCCATTCTGTGGTTGGTTGGACTGGTTTGTCTGTGGAAGCGAGGGATGTAGTCTAACGTGAGAGCCGCTATTTTGGTTGTTATTTTAATTTAAAGGGAGTATGGTTTCTTTTCTTCAAAGTACAAGTGTGTGGAAGGATGTGTTGATAAGATGAACTAAAGGAAGAAAGCACCTAAACGATAAGCCGAAAATCAAACTCCAGCTCCGGTTTTAGTGCTTACAAACATTTTCTCCAAATCTTCGGTGGAAGATTGTATTCGTTTGTTACTTCAGAAAAAAAAAAAAACGCTGTGGAATAGTTGCTCGTTATCGTCTAAAATCGAAGACAACTTTGGAGAAAAGAAATTGTATCTGTCTTTGCACTCACACGCAGGCATTAAGAAAGGCTTGGAAGGAGTCAGAAGTTTAGGATGTAATGAAGATTTCTTATTTTGGTCGAAGGCCATTACTTAAAACTTTTTTTTAATGACTCCACAAAGTTAGTGACCTTAGTTTTCTTTTCTTTCTTTTTTTTTTTGAGACAGAGCCTCAACCTGTCTCCCTGGGTAGAGTGCTGTGGCATCACAGCTCACAGCAACCCAGCAACCTCCAACTCCTGGGGTCAAGTGATTCTCCTGCCTCAGTCTCCCAAGTAGCTGGACCTACAGGCGCCTGCCACAGTTCCCGTCTATTGTTTGGTTGCAGCTGTCATTGTTTGGCAGGCGGGCTGGATTCGAACCCACCAGCTCAGGTGTATGTGGCTGGCGCCTTAGCCACTTGAGCCACAGGCCCCAAGCCCTTAGTTTTCTTAAACTAGTTGTATGGCAAGGTCCTGGTTAAGTATCTTCCCTAGGGTTTGACTCTCTACCCCAGGGACCATGTGGCAAAGTCTGGAGATACTTTAGGTTATCACAATGTAATGGGGTGATGACTGGCTTGTAGTGCAGAGAGGCCAGGATGCTACTAAGTGTCCTACAATGTGCAGAACAGCCCCTCCACCCCCAACAAAAATTTGGCCCAACATTAGTAGTGCCAAGGTTGAGAACTCTTTTTGTAATGTAGTTCAAGGTAATTTTACGTTTACTTCTCTTATTTGGAAAACTTGTACTTATTAAATGATTGCTTTTAGTGTTTTAATACCTTTCGTATGCAAAGCACTTTTTCATTTCAGTATGCTTTATACGTGGTAGCTATTCAGCAGAGTGAAAGTTCAAACTTCTATGTGTTCTTCCAAAGAATAATTGGAACAAGTTCAAGTTTTCTTATGCAGTTCATGGCTAAAGCAATTTATTTTTCTCTTTTAGGATGGCTGGAATGGCCTTAGCCACGAGGCTTTTAGAATTGTTTCAAGACGGGATTATGCGTAAGTACGACTTGATTTCTATTGAGAGAGAATACGTACTAAACCCCAAGAGCAGAGAGTTCTACATTCATTGATTAACTCTTTCTCTCTGTAGTTACTCAGTTTGTTCATAGGTAATGTAATATGCCACGGTTCATTTCTCTATCGAATATTCTTCAGTCTCTGGACATTCTAGTCACAATATTGTTGGATGGATTTTTTTGTTGGTTTTTTGAGATAGCCACTTTGACATGCTTCATAGAGTACTGTGGCGTCATACCTCACAGCAACCTCAAACTCTTGGGCTCCAGTGATTCTCTTGCCTCAGCCTCTTGTAGCTGGGACTACAGGCACTGACCACAATATCTGGCTGTTTTTCAAGTTGGGGGTCTTATTCTGGCTCAGGCTTGTTTTGAGCTCCTGAGCTCAACGAATCTACCACACCCGGCCCCAATGTTGTTTTAAATGTCTTACAGATCAGAAGCAATCAAAGGAGCAGTTGTTGGTATTGATTTGGGTACTACTAACTCCTGTGTGGCAGTTATGGAAGGTAAACAAGCGAAGGTAAGCATGAATGGTAGCTAGGATCCCAATTTTGTGCCTTTTGCCTTAGAGAAGGGATGCTAAGACATGATTTACACTTACAAACTGCATTTGGTTACTTAAAACTTGTCAGGTGACCCTTTGTGGTGCTGATAATTGCACATATTTGGCTTTTTAGGATAGGATTTAAATTATCTTTCTGGTATAGAGGTAAACTAATGACATTAGGAAGAGTTGGAATGGCTTGCATTGTTACTCTTATAACCAGAGTCCTGCATTTTTGTAAGTTAGCTGAAGGAAGATTAGAAGTGCAGGAACAAACTTCTCAGAAAGTTGGAGCTCCACAGCTTAAATGAAAAATGTTCTTCAGAGCTTCAGATATCTTCACTCTGTACATGAAACCTTTATTTCCATTGGTTTAGATGTCGTACACCTGGGATCTCTTTCCATTCATGGCCTTTCTGCTTTCATGCTTCCTCTTTCCCCCACACCATACCCTTTTCTGAAACAACCTGAGCTCTTTTTTTTTTTTTTTTGAGACAGAATCTCACTTTGTTGCCCTTGGTGGAGGTAGAGTTCCTGGTGTTACAGCTAACAGCAACCTCAAACTCTTGGGCTCATGCGATTCTCTTGTCTCAGCCTGACTTCAGGCACCCACCACAATGCTGGGCTCTTTTTGAGATGAGTTTAGGCTGGTCTTGAACTCCTGAGCTCAGGCAATCCACCCTCCTCGGCCTCCCAAAGTGCTAGGATTACAGGCATGAGCCACCATGCCTGGCCTACCTGAGCTAGGTAGAAACTTCTTATCCCACTTGTTTGGTACCAAGAGAAGCCCTGATACTGCTTCTTGGCATGTTTTCTACCTGTATATGACTGAAATTTTGCTGCCACAAAAACATTTAAAAGTACACTTAATTCTGTACATATAAAAGGAACTATTATCTCAACAGAGTATGAAAAACCTGATTATAGGCTCAGTGCCTATGGCTCAAGTGGCTAAGGCGCCAGGCACATATACCTAAAGTGGTGGATTCGAATCCAGCCCGGACCCACCAAACAACAATGATGGCTGCAACCAAAAAATATCCAGGCATTGTGGCGGGCACCTGTGGTCCCAGCTACTTGGGAGGCAGAGGCAGGAGACTCGCTTGATCCCAGGAGTCAGAGGTTGCTGTGAGCTGAGTTGCCACTGCACTCTACGCAGGGGGACAACTTGAGGCTCTGTCTCAAAAAAAAACCTGATTATAGTCTTTGTCTCATTATCTTTAGATATAGTTTCAAAGAAAATATCTGGTATCTTCCATATTAGGTTTTTATTGTATCAACATTCACAGAAAAATAGGGCTATTAGTACTGTTCTTAACCATTTGTTTTGTAATTTGAGACCTGTTTTGTGTCTTAAATGAAATGATAGCTACCAGTGATAACTACTCTCTGTCTTATTTGGGGAATTGTAGGTTCTAGAGAATGCTGAAGGTGCCAGAACCACTCCTTCAGTTGTGGCCTTTACAGCAGATGGTGAGCGACTTGTTGGCATGCCTGCCAAACGACAGGCTGTCACCAACCCAAACAATACATTCTATGCTACCAAGCGCCTAATCGGCCGGCGATATGATGACCCCGAAGTACAGAAAGACATGTGAGTAATAGCAAAAGCCCCGTTATAAGAAGGGCCACACAGAAGAGTCTTTCAGTACATCGATCAGAATCCCTGGAGCACATGATGTCAGTTTTAGTCAGTTTACATGTTGTTCCCAGAGGAAATCTATGCCCCCCACAAACGGATAACTCTTTAAAATTTTCATTTTTGCCTTCACAATTTATATTTTTGCTATGTATGTGAAATTTTTTTTTTTTTTTTTTTTTGTAGAGACAGAGTCTCACTTTGTTGCCCTTGGTAGAGTGCCGAGGTGTCAAACAGCTCACAGCAACCTCAAACTCTTAGGCTTAAGTGATTCTCTTGCCTCAGCCTGGGACTACAGGCACCCACCACAGTCCCCGGCTATTTTGTTGTTGTTGTTGCAGTTCTGCCGTGGCTGGGTTTGAACTCACAGCCCTTGGTATATGGGGCCAGCACCCTACTCACTGAGCCACAGGCGCCGCCTAATATGTGAACATTTTTTAGGCATTTCTGAACTATATAATGCACTGCAAAACATAAGGCAATGGTGGCATAGGTTCCATCATGAGTGGAAAAAAGTTTTGCCCTTGGTAATGGTGTTACAGCTCATAGCAACCTCAAACTCTTGGGCTCCTGCAATTCTCTTATCTCAGCCTCCCAAGGAGCTGGGACTATAGGCACCCACCATGATGCTTGGCTATTTTTAGAGATGAGGTCTCACCTTAGGTTAGGCTGGTCTACAAACTCCTGAGCTCCAGCAATCCACCCGCCTTGGCCTCTCAGAGTGCTAGGATTACTGGCATGAGCCCAGTTGATTGGCTCTGCACCTGGCTTGATTTTGCTTTTTTCAAATTAACAATACTGGGGCTCAGCACCTGTGGCTTGGGTGGCTAGGGCACCAGCCACATACACCTAAGGTGACGGGTTCAAATCCAGCCCGGGCCCACCAAAACAACAGGACGGCTGCAACAACAACAACAAAAATGGCCAGGCGTTGTGGCGGGAGCCTGCGGTCCTGGCTACTTGGGAGGCTGAGGCAGGAAACTCACTTGAGCCCAGGAGTTGGAGGTTGCTGTGAGTTGTGGTGCCACAGCACTCTACCCACAGGGACAGCTTGAGACTCTGTCTCAAAAACAAAAAAAAAATTAACAATACTGGAAGCATAGAGTTTCCTCTTGTGTAAATTTTTTAAAAAAGCTTTATCCATCTGTGAATGCTTTGTGAATTCATTTGAAAGAAATCACATGTGGACTTCTGTGACTGGCTTCTTCCACTTAGCATAATAATTTTAAGGTTCTTGTAGCATGTATCGTGCTTCATTCCTTTTTATGGCCAAATGCTGGCTACTCTTTGGTTACATACCACATTTGCTTTTTTGAGACAAGAGTCTCACTTTGTCACCCTTAGTAGAGTGCTGTGGCATCCCAGCTCACAGGAACCTCAAACTATTGGGCTTAAGCTCTTCTATTGCGTCAGCCTCCCACGTTGCTGGGACTACAGATGCCCGCCACAGTGCCTGGCTGTTTTTCAATTATAGTTGTCATCGTTGGGCAGGCCCAGAGTGGGTTTGAACCTGCCAGCTCCAGTGTTTGTGGCTGGTGACCTAGCTGCTACAGGCGCCACACTTACATACCACATTTTGTTTATTAACGTGTCAGATAATGGACTTTTGGGCTGTTTCCACTATTTGGCTTTTTAGCTATTATAAATAATGCTATCATAAACAATTGAAAGTAAGTTTTTGTGTGGAAGTACATTTTCATTACTCTTTGGTAGACACTTATTAAAATTGCTGGGCCATATAGCAACTGTGATTCATCCTCAAATAGAACTGCCAGACAGACTTGTTTCCAAAGCAGGTACAAAAATCTTTTGCTTGGTGGGGAGGAAGGAACGTTTAGATTTCATTAGGATAATGTTTTTTATGTTGTAGTGATTGCTTTCTAAAGATTTCCATTAAATAAATCCTGAAATTATCATTTGTTGGCCATAAGTTTCTTGGGGTGGAAGATGGACATACATGGTATGTTGGCCAGTTTTCTCTGATACAATTTTTGTGTCTTCAGTAAAAATGTTCCCTTTAAAATTGTCCGTGCCTCCAATGGTGATGCCTGGGTTGAGGCTCATGGAAAACTCTATTCTCCGAGTCAGATTGGAGCATTTGTGTTGATGAAGATGAAAGAGACTGCAGGTGAGTGGATTTATTAACAGTTCACATCTGGGAAAGTTCAAAGAACTGGATGTTCCCTCTGAGATCACTAGCTCCATATATCAGTGTCAAATAGATGAGTCAGTGGTGCCTTTTGTACAGAAACTTTTTTTTTTTCTGAGACAGAGTCACACTATATCACCCCTCTGTAAACTGCTGTGGTGTCACAGCATACAGCAACCTCAAACTCTTGGGCTTAAGCCATTCTCTTGCCTCAGCCTCCCAAGTAGCTGGGACTACACGTGCCCACCACAATGCCCGACTATTTTTTTGTTGTAATTGTCATTGTTGTTTAGCTGGCCTGGGTCAGGTTCTGACCCCCCAGTCCTGGTGTATGTGTCCCGTGCCCTAACCACTGAGCTGGGCACAAAACTGACAAACTTTCTTGTTCTTCCATACTTTTCCTGCAGATCAAAGTAGTTTTACTAATGGTGGCTGACTTATCTCTTTTCCATTAAGAGGTAGAGATAATCTTCTGTATTGAAAACCAGAAGATTATACATTAAGGTTTCATCCCTGTCAGGTGAAACTTAGAACTTCCTATTTGAAGAAACTAGTGGCTATTTCAAGTTTTTTTTTGTTGTTGTTGTTTTGGTAGAGACAGTCTCACTTTATCACCCTTGGTAGGGTGCTGTGGCATCACAGCTCATAGCAACCTTCAACTCCTGGGCTTAGGCAATTTTATCTTGCCTCAGCCTCCTAAGTAGCTGGGACTACAGGTGCCTGCCACAACACCCAACTATTTTTTTGTTGCAGTTTGGCCAGGACCGGGTTTGAACTCGCCAACCTCGGTATATGGGGCTGATGCCCTACCCACTGAGCCACAGGTTATTTTAAGTTTATAGGTCATTGTAGCTTGGTGAACCTTCACTAGAATGTTACATGTGAGATCTTGGGTATTCAACGAGTATCTTTAATTGGAGCATTTTGCTGCAGGTAACTTGCTGAAAAACTAAAAGAGGATAACATGGGTGGTTAGGTTAGGCCTGTTTTCTCTGACAGAATCCCATGGTTGAATTTCATTTTTTCATTCTTTTCCAGAAAATTACTTGGGGCACACAGCAAAAAATGCTGTGATTACAGTCCCAGCTTACTTCAATGACTCACAGAGACAGGTGAGGTCAGTTAGTATTCTTACTCATTAAAAGTAGTGGTACCTTGGCAGAAAGGTGGAAAAAAGCATTTTTTGTTTTCTCTAGGCCACAAAGGATGCTGGCCAGATATCTGGACTAAATGTGCTTCGAGTGATTAATGAACCCACAGCTGCTGCTCTGGCCTATGGGCTAGACAAATCAGAAGACAAAATGTAAGTTTGCACAAGTAAATTTCACCTGGATGAGTGAAACTAAAATCCTAGAACCATGAAGCTTATCCTAAATGATCATCTTGATTTCTTTGTGGTTGAGCCTTGTACTTAGTATAAAAATACACTACCTTTACCTATTTCAAGGCCTATATAGTCTATTTTTTTGTTCATTTCAAGACCATTCCTTTGTTGATTAACTTTTGGCCCATGGTAATTTAATTTTTTTTTTTTTAGACTCTCAAATTATCATCTTTAGTAGAGTGCTGTGGCCTTATAGCTCACAGCAATCTCCAACTCTTGGGCTTAATCAGTCCTCTTGGCTCTGTTTTTCTATTTTTAGTAGAGATAAGTTCTCGATTATTGCCCAGGCTGGTCTCGAACATGTGAGCTCAAGCCATCTGCCCACTTCGGCCTCCCAGGGTACCAGGATTACAGGCATGAGCCACTGTGCCTGGCCAGGCCATGGTAATTTTTGTTTGCCTTCATATGTATTTAGCAAGTATTCATACAAAATTGTGGTTAAATACTGTCTTTTAAAATTGAGTTTTGTGGTGTCATTTACCTATATATAGTCCCAGCCACTCTGGAGGCTAAGGCAGGATGATTGCTTGAGCCCAGGAGATTAAGGTTGCAGTGAGCTATGGTGATGTCACTGCATTCTAGCTAGGGCAACAGAGCAAGACCCTGTATCAAAACAAAAAGTTTCATTCATGTCTGTGTGTGCATTGTACATGTTACCTGTTAGGGCAGTGGTTCTCAACCAGGGCATTGGCTCTCAACCTGTGGGTCGCGATGGGGGTCGAATGACCTTTTCTTAGGGGTCACCTAAGTACATCCTGCATATCAGATATTTACATTACAATTCATAACAGTAGCAAAATTATAGTTAGGAAGTAGCAACAAAAATAATTTTATGGTTGGGGGTCACCACAACATGAGGAACTGTATTAAAGGGTTGCAGCATTCGGAAAGTTGAGAACTAATGTGTTAGGGCCACATGTCAGACTTGTCACTTAGGCAGTTATCAGATTTTGTACTAATTATATACCTCAGGAAAATAGCTAAGTTTATCTTCATTTGGTTATTGAAGTTTTTAACCTTGTGATAAGGTTTGTTCCTTATGGTTTTCTTGCTTTCTAGCATTGCTGTATATGATTTAGGTGGTGGAACTTTTGATATTTCTATCCTGGAAATTCAGAAAGGAGTATTTGAGGTCAAATCCACGAATGGAGATACTTTCTTAGGTGGTGAAGACTTTGACCAGGCCTTGCTACGACATATAGTGAAAGAGTTCAAGAGAGAGGTTAGTTACCATTGTGGTTAATACGGAGATGTTGGAATATTGTTCCTTTTTTCAGGTTGCTCTTTGTTTACAGTTATTGTGCCCTTAAGCACTGAAGTAACTGCACTTAAGGTTCATGAGTGGAGTTAACTATTTTGTTTTTTTGTAGATTCAAATTAGGAACAAAAGAAATAAAAGCATTTGGTATGCATTATACAATAGTAAGAGGACTTTTGGGGATTCCCTTTTTGAACTGGAAACCTAGGGCTTGAAAGAATATACCATCAGTTCAGCTTACTTATTTTAGGCATAGATAATCTTTTCAGAAGAAGCTATTTTTTTTCCCTACAGATTTTTAAGGGTAAGAAAAAGTAATTCATGGTTGCTTATAAAGGTATGACTGCATTTTGTATTATTCCACCTTATCAGTGCAATTAACGTATTCATCACCCCACTAATACCCACATCTTCACTTTGTAGACAGGGGTTGATTTGACTAAAGACAACATGGCACTTCAGAGGGTGCGGGAAGCTGCTGAGAAAGCTAAATGTGAACTCTCCTCATCTGTGCAGGTGAGATACGGAAAAATCCTAGTAATGTTGTTATCTTGAGCCTGAGTACTGTAATATATTCTAATTGGCCTAATGTCAGTTTAGTTGTCTTACAGTTTTCTGGTTGGTAGAAACCTTTAGTGTGAGCATAGGAATAGTACAACCTTTAGTTTTTTATGAATGAGCTGGGAATTTTTAACTGCTCAAACCAGAAATTACTTATACTGAAGTTAAATAGTGAAGGCTGGCACCGTGGCTCACGTAATCCCAACACTCTGGGAGGCCAAGGTGGGCGGATAGCCTGAGATCATAGTTCAGCACTGCCTGAGCTAGAGCAAAACCCCATCTGTAAAAATAGCTGGGTGTTGTGGCAGGTGCCTTATAGACCCAGCTACTCGGGAGGCTGAGGCAAGAGAATTGCTTGAGCCCAAGAGTTTGACGTTGCTGTGAGCTATGACAGCATAGCACTCTACCAAGGGCTACAAAATTAGATTCTGTCTAAAAAAAAAAATTAAATAATGATACTAAGATCTGAGTAACAGTGGACATAATGTTTGTCTCTAAGTTTAAGATGTTTATTTTAAAATCTAGCAGCATGTTAAACTAGAATTACTGACCTGGAAAAGCTACTATCTTAACTGAATACACTTCTTGTGAATTATGTAGATCTCCCAATTGTCATTTAATAATTTGGATAACCAATCTAGAAAATGAACTGTGAAAGCTAGCCCCAGTCTGAAATAAATACAACTCTGCAAATTTCTCTACATGAGCACCAGACTTGCTCTACTTTTTAAAATATCAGCTTGTTTGGCTCTAGTTCTGAGAGGTGAAGCTTCACTAACCACAAGTAGAACTATACAAACTATGTTATATCCTGATTGGAGACCTACTCTGATGGAAGGCAGCAGATCTATTAGCAGTTTTTTGAGTGACAGCAGGAAGAGCAGAGCTGTCACTAGTTGTATGATCATCTGCAGGGAAGAGAGATTTATTGCAGTTGTTATGGTGTTGGTAAAGTGGTTGCTGCTATTTAACCTTCAGTTAAACTTGGATAGCTATGAGGACTAACCAATTGTATACTGATCCATGGTATTGATACTGTGACTGTGTCCTTGCTGTCACATGAAGTGGCAGAACTCTGCAACATGGGGTTGAAATTTGGGGAACTGCCAGAAGATAGTTTGTAATTCTTATCAGGTATTTGATACCTGTTGTGGGTAAGAGATTGGTTGGTTTGGTTTTTAATTACTGTGGCTGCATCCTGGTGATAGGCATTTGGATTGTTTTCTGCCTTTTAGCTATTGCAGCAAGATGTATTGAGGACCCTTGTACTTTCAGGTTTACACAAGTGATTATAAACCTACACGATGAATTCTTAGAATATAACTCCTCATGGACTTTATAATGTGGTTTGGACATTAATTAGAGCATTATATTAATGTCAGACCAGAAGTGATGCAGAGTAGCAGTTAAGAATGGTTCTGCTGAGAGTATATTAAGGTTCAAGTCTTCATTTCATCATTACTACCTGTGATCTTGGTTGAATCACTTTACATTCTGTTTTCTTTTTTTTTTTTTTTGAGACAGAGCCTCAAGCTATCCCCCTGGGTAGAGTGCTGTGGCTTCACAGCTCACAGCAACCTCCAACTCCTGGGCTCAAGCAAGTCTCCTGCCCCAGCCTCCCAAGAAGCTGGGACCACAGGCAGCCGTCGTTTGGCGGGTCTGGGCAGGATTCGAACCCGCCACCTTAGGTCTATGTGGCTGGCGCCTTAGCCACTTGAGCCACATTCTGTTTTTCTTAGCTACAAACTAAGGATGATAGTGGTACCTTCCCCTCTAGGGTTGCGAGGATTACCAAATTAATAAATATAATGTGTTTTGGAAAACTTGTAGTATGTAGTACTTTAAATGTGCTATTATTAATTAAAGGCATAGTTACATTTATAATTATACGAAGGAACCCAGGAGAGGTGTTCAGCTTGACAAGGATAGGTTCTGAGAGGAGTTGACCAGGAAGAAAAAGGAGGGCAGTAGGTCCAAAGCTCTGCAGTGATGACTTGGAAAATGGCCAGAAGTGGGTAAAAGGGCAGAGTGCAGATTGGCAAGCATGACCACACTAGAGGCTTAATTGGTGTCTGTCCTGAGATAAGTGAGTACAAATCCCAGAAGAGTTTTAAGGTGGGGGTAATAACATGGTCAAGTTTTGAATTGTGGAAAGTTCTTTTGCTTGGACTGAAGTAAAGAAATACTTGGTAAGAGGTCCTGCAGCAGAAGGCACCTGAGTGGATGTGGGAAGACATGGTAAGGTTCTTGAAATCACATGGTGAGAGAGAACTTGGGCTAGAGCAGGGGTCTTCAAACTTTTAAATGGGGCCAGTTCACTGTCCCTCAGACCGTTGGAGGGCCAGACTGCGGACCCTGGGACGAGTGGGCTGCTAAGCAGGACACCCGGCAGGCTAGGTAAATGTTCTAGGTGGGCTGCAGTTTGAGGACACCTGGGCTAAAGTATGAGAATGAGAGATAAGTGGTTGAATTTGAGAGAGCAGGACAAAATGTTGTGATTTTTGCTGCAGAGGGTTGAGAATTGGTAGTGTTGGAGTTGTTCAGATTACCATTAACTTAAAGAGTGTTTGAAGCTATACTACTATAGTAGCCACATGTGAGTAGTTGAATTAATTAAAATTAAGTAAAATCTTGTAAAGTTTCTCAGGCTTTCAAGTGCTCAGTAGCCATATGTGGCTAGTGGTTGCTGAATGGAATAGCATAGATGAAGAACATTTCCTTGTTAGAAAGCGCCACTGGATGGATTTAAATAATTTTTTTCTTTTCTTCTTTTTTTTTTTTTGGAGACAGTGTCTGAAGCCTGTCACTTTGGGTAGAGTGTCATAGCTCATAGCAGCTCTTGGACTCAAACATCTTGCCTTAGTTTTTAGTAGAGATGGGATATTGTTTTTGCTCAGTCTGGTCTCAAGCTCATGAGGTCAAGCATTCTACCTGTTTCTGCCTCCCAGAGTGCTAGGATTACAGGCGTGAGCCACCATGCTCAACCTAAATATAAGATTTTACATGATGTGATGCCCATACAAGCCATTTCTTCTACTTCTTTTTAATAACATTTCTGAAGCTTTCTTACCACTTAGAAACTTCCTAGAATTTAGAAGACCCAGCATTGAGGACAGGTTATTTGGTTGAAAGCCTATCTTTATTTTTTCTGCATGTACATGAGAGATTTAAAAGTTAGTAAAAGAAAACTTGACCGGCTTGGCACCTGTGGCTCAAGTGGCTAAGGCGCCAGCCACATACACCTAAGGTGGCGGATTTGAATCCAGCCTAGGCCCGCCAAAACATTGACAGCTGCAACCAAAAAATAGCTGGGCATTGTGGTGGGCGCCTGTGGTCCCAGCTACTTGGGAGGCGGAGGCAGGAGATTCACTTGAGCCCAGGAGTTGGAGGTTGCTGTGAGCTGTGATGCCACGGGACTGTACCCAGGGGGACAGCTTGAGGCTCTGTCTCAAAAAAAAAAAAAAAAAGAAAAGAAAACTTTACCAGTATGAGTCTTTTTGTTTGTTCTACTGTTAGTACCTTGAAGTCCTTTTAATAGCTGATGTATTTTCTTTGAAATAAACACTATTCCTTAGGTTTACAGGAAAACAGAGCAAGAAAGTACAGCGAATTCCCAAACACTATCTCTCCCTGCTACCTTAGTATCTCTATAGGGTCTGTTTTTGTATTTGTTTTTTTAATATTTCAGTAGATTTAGGGGCATAGGGGGCTTTTGGTTATGTGAGTGAATTTTTTTTTTTTTCTCAATACAGAGTCTCACTTTATTGCCCTTGGTAAAGTGCCATGGCATCATAGCTCACAGCAACCTTAAACTTTCGGGCTTAGGCGATTCTCTTGTCTCAGCCTCCTGAGTAGCTAGGACCACAAGCATGAGCCACCACACCTGGCCTTCACATGGATGAATTGTATAGTGGTGATGTCTGGGTTCTTTAGTGTGTGCATTGTTGAGTAGTGTACATTGTACCTAACTCTAACTCTCCCCCACTTTCACCCATTCTCCTCCTTTATCCCCTGTGCTTAATGAATGTTTAGTGGCATAACTCTTAGTAAGGATTTTTTTTCCTGCTCGTCTGTTCCTCTTCATTGTTAATAACCATAGATGTCATTAAAACAAATTTTATAGTGTTTCTGTCTGGAGATAAAGAAGTTATGTCTTGGAGTTACTGTCTTTTGTGGCTGTTTACATTTAAAAATTTATGTCTGACCCTCCTTGTGGCTTTCCAAGTCATCCTGTCCTAGGGAGTGGTCTGATTTTAATTAAAATCATAAATTTTATCATTATTGCTCTCCCCAGTGACCTGCAGTTAAACATTTCTTTTGCAGACTGATATCAACTTGCCATATCTTACAATGGATGCTTCTGGACCCAAGCATTTGAATATGAAGTTGACACGTGCTCAATTTGAGGGGATTGTCACCGATCTAATCAGGAGGACTATTGCTCCATGCCAAAAAGCTATGCAAGATGCAGAAGTCAGCAAGAGTGACATAGGAGAAGTCATTCTTGTTGGTGGCATGACTAGGATGCCTAAGGTATGGACCCATGGTTTTCTTGGTTTGGAAAGAAAGGATTAGCACATAATGTATTCTTGGGACAAGTGGCTTATGTTGTCTACAGTCATGAATATGTGGCCCATTTTGCCAGGATAAGCTAGAAGAGGGATGAGGTTGTATCCTCAGTAAAGAGTTCTTTTTAGGGCTGGGCGTACTGGCTCACATCTGTAATCCTAGCACTTAGGGAGGCTGAGGCCAGCATGAGCTCAGAAGTTCAAGACCAGCCTTGCAACAGTGAGAGCCCGTCTTTACTAAAATTAGAAAAACTCTCTGGTGTTCTAGTAGGTGTGTATAACTTCAGCTACTTGGAAGGCTGAGGCAAGAGGACTGCTTGAACTTAATTAAGAGTTCGAGGTCAGCTCAGCGCCCCAGCTCAGTGATTAGGGTGCCAGCCACATCTATCAGGGCCGGTGGGTTTGAACCCGGCCTGGGCCTGCTAAACAACAATGACAACAACAAAAAACAACCAGGCATTGTGGTGGGCACCTGTAGTTCCAGCTACTTGGGAAGCTGAGGCAGGAGAATCACTTAAGCCCAAGAGTTTGAGGTTGCTATGAGCTGTGATGCTATGACACTCTACCCAGGGGGACAGTGTAAGGCTGTGTCAAAAGATCTTTTTTTTTTTTTTTTTTGCCTTTCAAAATTCAAGACTATAAGGCTAGGTCAGTGACTCATGCCTATAATCTTAGCACTATGGAAGTCTAAGGCAGGAGGAATGCTTGAGACATGGAGCTTGAGACCAGTGAGATACCTCTACAAAAAATAGAGAAATTAGCCAGGTGTGGTGGTGCACACCTATGGTTCAAGCTATTCAAGAGGCTTAGGAGGATAGTTTGAGCCTAAGAATTTGAGGTTGGAGTGATGTATGATGATATTCACTGCACTCCAGCCTAGGAGACATAGTGGTCCTGAACTCAGTGTTGTAGAATTTTTAGGAATGAAACTGGTTGAGGTCAGAGATAGCTTAAAACCTGGGTACTAATTAGCTCCTAGGGAAGTCTTTTTGAGACAGAATCTCACTTGGTCACCTTTGGTAGAGTGCCAGGGCATCTTAGCTCATACAACCTCAGACTCTTGGGTTCAAGTGATCCTCTTGCCTCAGCCTCCCAAGTAGCTGGGACTATAGGCACCTGCCACAGCACCCAGCTATTTTTTAGAGACAGGGTCTCCCTCTTGCTCAGGCTGGTCTCCAACCTGTGAGCTCACACAATCCACCCAGCTCAGTCTCCCAAGTGTTGGGATTATAGGTGTGAGCCACTATGCCCAGCCTTGAACCTGGGTCTTTATAGCATTATGCCTGGGGTTTATTTTTCTCTCTTCAACAAAGATTTGTGCAATGATGCATTTTATTCATCAGCACATCATTCTAAAGCACAGATGTGTAGAAAACTAATGACTGAGCACAAAGCTGTTGAAGATGTGATTCTTTGTTGGTGGGCTGAATGGAATTGTTTGGGGCCTGAGTTAGTGACCTTGTTATTTTCTTAATTTTTCCATTGAAATACTTGAACTTAGGAATATACATATGAAATAAACCAAAAAAAAAAAAAAAAAGACTCAGGGCCAGACAGATAACTATGTTAACAAATTATTGCAGATGGTGTTCAAATATTACTTTCCCTACCCCTATATAATATATGGGAGGAAAGAAGATACCCTGCATTAGCAACAGTTTTGAATTGAGCTATGACACCACAGCTCTCTACCCAGGGCAACAGCTTACTTTTGTTTTTCAAGTTGATAATATAGAAGAGGACTTAGACTACAAAATTTCTAAGTCCCTTTGCCTTGTACCCTCTGTTTGAATTATTTGAGTATAAAATATGTAAATATGAAATCATTAATAAGAATTCATCTATGAGGCTGGATGTAGGGGCTCATGCCTGTAATCCTAACATTCTGGGAGGCTGAGGTGAGTGGATTGCCTGAGCTTACAGGTTCAATACCAGCCTGAGCCAGAGCAAGACCTCATCTCCGAAAATAGCCGAGTGTTGGGGTGGGTGGGTACCTGTAGTCCCAGCTACTTGGGAGGCTGAGACAAGAGAATCACTTGACCCTAAGAGTTTGAGGTTGCTGTGAGCTGTGATACCATAGCACTCTACCAAGAGTGACATTAAAGTGAGACTCTCAAAAAAAAAAAGAAAAAAAATAGCCAGGCATTGTGGCGGGCACCTATAGTCCCAACTACCTGGGAGGCTGAGGCAAGAGGATCACTTTAGCCTGAGAGTTTGAGTTAACTGTGAGCTATGACACCATGGCCCTCTACTGAGGGTGACAAAGTAAAACTACCTCAAAAAAAAAAAAATTCAGGCAAGACTCATGCTTATAATCTTAGCACTCTGCTGAGACAGGTAGATTGCCTGAGCTCAGGAGTTCGAGACCAGCCTGAGCTCGAGGTAGACCCAATCTCTAAAAATAGCTGGTTGTTGTGGCTAGCAGCTGTAGTCCAGCTACTTGGGAGACTGAAGCAAGAGGATTCCGTTTAGCCCAAGAGTATGAGGTTGCTCTGAGCTGTGATGCGACAGCACTCTTATGTGAGGGTGACAAAGTGAGACTTTGTCTCCAAAAAAAAAAAAAAAAGGATTCATCTATGAAATAGCAATTTGAATAAACATTCTTCAGTCCCGAATCAACCTGTCTTGAGATTTGGCTAAGCACTTAAGGCACACGTATTCTGTTCTCAGGCAGTTGCCTTGTGTGTTGGGTGATAGGTTCTTTGTCCTTGATGCTCAGGTTCAGCAGACTGTGCAAGACCTTTTTGGCCGAGCCCCAAGTAAAGCTGTCAATCCTGATGAGGCTGTTGCTATTGGAGCTGCCATTCAGGGAGGTGTGTTGGCTGGTGATGTCACAGATGTGCTGCTCTTGGATGTCACTCCCCTGTCTTTGGGTATTGAAACTTTGGGAGGTGTCTTTACCAAGCTTATTAACAGGAACACCACTATTCCAACCAAGAAGAGCCAGGTAAGAGCTATACCCCTCTATCTTGTCCTGTAGTTTGGGTTCTGTGAGGGGTATGATTGCAGTCAACTTTTGTAAGCTATTTCTAGAATACTGATCTGTTTTCTGGTTCAGACTAGTTGACTGTAAGTGGTAAGAATGTCATATTTGTTTTTTAAAAAGTTCGTATGTGTCACCTAGCAGTGACATTGTAGGGAGGACATGAATAGTCTTTTCCTTCACAGAATTAATTGTGTGATGAGACTGAATTCTTTGTAGTCTTCTGTTTTCAAAGATGGTAAAAAGAATATACCTGGATGTGGTGACTCACTAATCCCAGAACTTTTTGGGAGGCTGAGATGGGAGGATGGCTTGAGGCCAAAGGTTCAAGCTCAGCCTAGTCTACATAGTGAGATCTTATCTCAATGAGAAATTTAAAAAGTTAGCCAGGCATGATGGTATGCACCTATAGTCTGCCAACTTGGGAGGCTGAGGTAGGAGGATCACTTGAGCCCAGGAGTTTAAGGCTGCATTGAGCTATGATTGCACCTCTATACTCCAGCTAGGGCAATAGAGCAGGATCCTCTCTCAAAAAGAAGAAAAGGAATTGCCTAGCCAAGACATGTAGGGGTAGTGTGTTATGGGTGAATAAATGATAGGGGTATTGATCTCTCAGTTACAAGCAGGATTATTTGAGCATGGCTTGGTTGTGGATTAGGAATTATTTCTTGAGTTTCCCAATCTTAATATTTTTAAAAAAACCTATAGCTATTGCTATATTTGTGCAGTGATGTATTTATTAACACATCATTCTGATGAATGATGACTTCCTGTGACTGAGCACATGGTATATCTCCTGTCTCCGATCCTGATTTCCCCCAAGGAGTGTTTCAGCATTTTAGGTCCTTGTCTTGAAGCCTTCTGTGCCAATGCTGCATCTTTGTACAATGCATTTACTCAGTTGAAACAATATCTGTTCTTTGCTCTTTGCTGTACTAATCCTACTACCATTCCCTGTAAAGACATAATAAGCCTTTGTTCTGAAATAGTGTGAAATAGGACCCTTCCAATATTAGGATATGAATTTCTTTTCCAGACTTGTATTTTGACTACATATATAAGGGAAGTTGTTTAATCAGATTGCCAATCCAGGAAGTTTCTTTCCTCCGTAGGTGTTTTCTACAGCTGCTGATGGGCAGACTCAAGTGGAGATTAAAGTATGTCAGGGTGAGAGAGAAATGGCTGGAGACAACAAACTTCTTGGACAGTTTACTTTGGTAGGTACTGTGAATTCTGAATACTGTGCTCTTCAGTCTCTTCACTGTAAAGTTAGACAATACTCTAACCCTTAAAAATACTATAAACTGCTGACATATACATAGATCTTGAGAAGAAAGTGGACAGATAAATTCCCATGGCTTCAGTTTTTATCTGGAAGCAATGCTTGTTCCTTGTGCCTTAATGCACTTTATGAAGAAGTTTATAAAACTGCCGGATAGAGTGTTGTGAGCCTATAATCTCTACTCAAGAGGTTGAGGCAGAAGGATCACTTAAGCCCAGGAGTTTGAGGCCAGTCTAGGCAATGTAGCCAGACCTTGCCTCAAAAATGAAAAAAAGGGAAAGTTTCAAGTAATTTTTCTGCCTGGTTTTGTGTAGGTAGCAAAACAATTTTTATTTTAAAAAAACGTTCAAGGCTTGGTGCCTGTGGCTCAGGTGGCTAAAGTGCCAGCCACATACACCTAAGGTGGTGGGTTCAAATCCAGTCCAGGCCCGCCAAACAACAATGACCTCTGCAACCAAAAAATAGGTGGGCATTGTGGTGGGCGCCTGTGGTCCCAGCTACTTAGAAGGCTGAGACAGGAGACTCACTTGAGCCTGAGAGTTGGAGGTTGCTGTGAGCTGTGATGCCATGGGACTCTACCCAGGGGGATAGCTTGAGGCTCTGTCTCAAAAAAAAAAAAAAGTTCAAGAGCCAGAAAAATGTTTAGAAACAAGGCTAACTCGGAAATTCCTGATTTCTCTAGATTATTCATTTAAAAGACATTTTATACTGTCTTGTCAAAATTAAAATTTCTTGTTAGCGCTGCTTATTGGTTCTTCATGAAATGAATAGTCAAGATATTGCTCTCATTCACTGTCCCTAGGTATGTATAGTCATCATGGTTATTTGATATGGATACTTTCACTGGTATAGCCTTGTTGATTTCAATGAAACTAATACCCTTACTTAAAAGTAATGTTTTTGTAACATTATGTAAAGGTACCAGTTGTCCCTCCCAGGAACCAGGTGACTTCAACATTAGACCATATAGCTTTGGAAATTACAGCACCGGACCTCTTTGTAAAAGGAGCTTACTCTTTTTACTTACTTATTTTAGATTGGAATTCCTCCGGCCCCCCGTGGAGTCCCTCAGATTGAAGTTACATTTGACATTGATGCCAATGGGATTGTACATGTTTCTGCCAAAGATAAGGGAACAGGACGTGAGCAGCAGAGTAAGTAAGGCACTAGCTGTTGTGGCTTGCTTGTGCCTGTAATGCTAGCACTCTGGGAAGCCAAGGTGGGAGGATTGCTTGAGCTCAGGAGTTCTAAACAGCCTGAGCAAGAGCCATCTCTACAAAAAGTAGAATCATCCAGGTGTTGTGACAGGTGCCTGTAGTCCCAACTACTGGGGAGACTGGTGCAGGAGGATTGCTTGAACCCAGGAGTTTGATGTTGCTATGAGGTAGGCTGATGAGGTGGCACTGTTGCCTGGGGCAAGAGTGAGACTATCTCAGAAGTGTGGTGAGGGACCTCTGCTGGGAAAATAGACCCTCTTGTGCATATCTCCCCCTCCACCCCCAGCCTCAGGGTAGGGATGATGAGTTTTCTTTGCCCTTTGTGCCTCAGTCATCAGATTGCTTTTACAAGTATAGTGTTTATTACCAAGAAAACAGGTAAGAATTGAGCCTCTGGATTGCTACCCATAGGTGGGTAGGCAGGCCATTTCATCTTGCTTATTTTAGGATACCAGGTTTTCTGCTTCATAATTTGCATCAAGCTTGGCTACTAAAAGAGTATTCTTTCTTTTTTTTGGGTAGAGACAGAGTCTCATTTTATTGCCGTCAGTAGAGTACCTTGGCGTCACACTGCTCACAGCAACCTCCAACTCCTGGGCTTAGGCAATTCTCTTGCCTCAGCCTCCCAGATAGCTAGGACTACAGGTGCCCACCACAACGCCCAGCTATTTTTTTGTTGCAGTTCAGCCAGGGCTGGGTTTGAACCTGCCACCCTTGGTATATGGGACTGGTGCCCTACCCACTGAGCCACAGGTGCCGCCTAAGCCAAGAGTATTCTTAATAGAAGAAGCGGCATATAATTTTACAGAAGAACTAATGAAATGCCTTATTTTTACTATAGTTGTAATCCAGTCTTCTGGTGGTTTAAGCAAAGATGATATTGAAAATATGGTTAAAAATGCAGAGAAGTATGCTGAAGAAGACCGAAGAAAGAAGGTAATTATTTTTTGTCTTCTATGATTCTTAGTAAAGCTGAGACATGAAAGTGGGAGTTTGGACATATCAAAGGTTGGAGGTCAGAGAAAATAATGCAATTAGTCTGTTCTTTCTCCCTTACTCATAATTTAGTTGTGGAATGAATTACATCTGAGATCCTTCAGCCCACCTAGGACATTTATCCGGCCTGCTGGGTATTTTTGCTGTCACTGCCTATCCTGCTTAGCATCATACTCATCCTGGGGCCTGCAGTCCGGCCCTCCAACGGTCTGAGGGACAGTGAACTGGCCCCCTGTTTAAAAAGTTTACAGACCCCTTCCTTAGACCATAATGATTTCTCCCTCCACTCTATTTTTATTCTGTAACTGTAGCAGATAGTTCATCTTACTCAGTATGGACATTTAGCAGACTTTGGTTCACTTATATAATAAACTTCTAATTTCTCTAAGGAACGAGTTGAAGCAGTTAATATGGCTGAAGGAATCATTCATGATACAGAAACCAAGATGGAAGAATTCAAGGACCAACTGCCTGCTGACGAGGTGAATTTTCATTTACAATAACTATGTTGTCACTAATGTCAGTGTAGTTCATTTTGTGGATTCTTCTGTGGTTCTTGATAAGAGTTTTATATCTTCAGAGAGTTTCTGAATAGTACTTCTACATGTAATGGCACAGGAAACTTGGAAAAATAAGGATTTTTTTTTCTTTTTTTAAGTGCAACAAGCTAAAAGAAGAGATTTCCAAAATGAGGGAGCTCCTGGCTAGAAAAGACAGTGAAACAGGAGAAAACATCAGGCAGGCAGCATCTTCCCTTCAACAGGCATCATTGAAGCTCTTCGAAATGGCATACAAAAAGGTACAAGGGCTAAAGGGTGTTTTTTGATCCTAACTTGATTTTGTAATCTGTTCTTGATTACTGTCAATTGGTGGTTCCCTTTACAGCGATTTGTGGAATTGAGAGTATTGGAGTTAGAAATATCCTCCTGCCTTCTTGACTGTATTCTTAAAAGTAAGGATAGTGTCAAAGGGAAGGAATCACAAAAACCACCAATAGGGCATGGGGGTAGGAGAATGAATGGAGGTGCGTAATGAGGAATATGTGGGTCCTTCACTTTATAGTTTAACAGAGCAAACATTAAATCTGAGTGGCTCTCAAATGTTTTCTTAACAGATGGCATCTGAGCGAGAAGGCTCTGGAAGTTCTGGCACTGGGGAACAAAAGGAAGATCAAAAGGAGGAGAAACAGTAGTGAATTTTGGAGCCAAAAAGAGAACATATGAAGCTTGGGAGTGAAGGGACTTCCTGAGCAGAAATGGGCAAACTTCAGTCTTTTTACTGTGTTTTTGCAGTATTCTATATATAATTTCCTTAATTTGTAACTTTAGTGACTGTTAGCAAATGATCGTTTAATGGGCAGTAATTCCAACAGTACGAAGTTCACAATGTTCTGTCCCTAGTCTGTCATTTTTCAGCTGCATGTAGAAGAGGGTAGGACACTTTCATTATAAAGATCTAACATTGTTTTGTGCTGAAGCAGCCATATTTTCAAGGGTTGAAACCATTTCACACAACAATGAAGGTAGCCATAGACTGAGAATGAGATCTTTTTCTAGCCAAGTATTGCTATACTGGCATTTGTGTAAAAGGGTCCTTCACCTGAGGCCTTGTAAGGCAAGCCAGCTGTGCCATGTTTGTAAGATTGGGTAGAAGAAGCTATAACAATGGAAAACTCTTAGCTATTTATGTTAGTTAGGTACAGTTGTGAAAGGTAAAAATGGGGCTCCCAAACTCCTGAGTCATACTTTTCTAGCTACTTTCTGGCTTGTGTCTGGCACCTACATCCTTGACAATTACTCTTTGATCCATTCTGGATTTTTTAAAAAATAAATATGAAAAGCAATTTGATCTCATTTGTGAAGGGTTAGCCCCTGAGAGTTAGCTTCAGGAATACAATATGACTTATGCTTACTATATTTCCCACAGGGAGAAATCCAGGATTTTCTGGCACTGGCTAAAAATGTAAGAGTCAAATTTCCCCTGAGCAAAAATTTCTGGGTTCTATTAGAAAGGAGGGAGAAGAGCTGCTAGGTAGCCATAACACCTGTTTCAGCTGCCCTCATTGATAGTACGCTGGTAGATAGCAGTAAACCTGATGGTAGTACAACTTAGCCTTAAAAGGTGGACATAAAGTTCGTAAGCAATGTACTATGTCCACCCTGTATGTCCAGAATGAGATTTACTATGAGGAATTTAGAGGCTAAATCTCACAATCTGTGAACTGATGCCCCAGGAAAGCTGCTACTAAAAAATTCCAGTCACCAGGAATGCTAAACATGTAAATCTTAGTCCGGGTTTAGGAGATGATGGATGTCTTGGTTTAAATGAGCAGAGAATTCCAGCCTTCTTCTGCCTGCTTATTTTTGTTTGGACCTTTTAACTGTTTGGATGATGCCTACACACGGGCATGGGAAAGAGCAATGTTTTCTGGACACACACCCAGGAATGTTTAACCACCTACTTGGTGGCATCTTATATCCAAAACAGATAAAACTATCACAAAAGGCAAAGAAAAAAATGATTTGGTTTTATTCTTCAGTAAAGTCTTCCTTTTTTCATTATATTTGCTTGATTGGGTCCCAAAAGGGTCTGATTTCCTACTATTCACAAGGTCTTTCAGGTTCAAAGTAAATGTACTCCATGGTTGTTTAAAACAAATCTGAGGGTTAACAATCTTAGCTTGTGAAGTACACCCAGAATTATAATCTCCCTTCCTACTACTTGGGTTATTTTTAGATTTAACTGGTCTTTCCTACCTAGGCCTTTTCTTACAATAAGTTGTCACTCCTCTGGTCAAAGTTCTTCCTAAAGGCCAACAGGTTCCTGTGATCTGGCCTGTCTCTTCCTTTCTCCGAGTTTTTTTTCTTTTTTGAGACAAGAGTCTCAGGCTGTCACCCTGGGTAGAGTGCAATGACATCGTAGCTCACAGCAACCTCCAACTTGGGCTTGAGCTAAAACCATCCTCCTGCCTCAGTTTTTCTATTTTTAGTAGAGATGGGAGTATTGATTTTTGCCCAGGCTAGTCTCGAACTCATGAACTCAAGTAATCCACCTGCCTCTGTCTCCTAGAGTGCTAGGATTACAGGCATGAGTCACCACACCTGGCCCCTTTCTCCCAGTTTTATCTGTGACCTTTGTCCTTGGATAAGGAAGGTATAAAATAGCAGCACCCTCAGGTTCCTGTCATTTCTTTTTTTTACTCCTGAACTCAAGCAATCTTCCCAGCTCAACCTCCCAAAGTGCTAGTAGTAATACAAGCACAAGCCACTGTGCTCTATTTCCTATTCTTAATACCCTATTTTCCCTCTATAGCATTCATTACCATATAATTTGTTTTTCCTCTACTGAAATGTAAGCTCCACAAGACCAGAAACTTTTGTTAATTGCTATTTCCCAGTACCTAAAACAATTAGCACATAAACACTCAAATCTTTTGTCAAATCTCTACCACTGTCCAAAAGTCAGCACGGTATGCTTTCTCCACAGAGATTAAAGTCACCTTGTTTTTTTAAATTTATGTCTGTTATGTTCATCTGTCAAAATACTAAAGAGAACTTACACCAAGCCTAGACACTAAAGTTAATTGACAAAAGATTAAGAGGTTTTAGTTTGAAAAAGAATGCAAGGACAGGCTGGGTGTGATGGCTCATGTCTGTAATCCTAACACCCTGGGAGCCTGAGCTCAGGAGTTTGACACCATCTCTACTAAAAATAGACAAATTAGCTATATGTTTTGGGTGCCATAGTCACAGCTACTCGGGAGCCAAGAGTTTGAAGTTGCTGTGAGCTATCAGGATGCCGCAGCATTCAACCCAGAGTCAGAGTGAGACTCTACCTCAAACAAAAAAGAATAAACAACAGTCTTTTATGCTTTCTAGATACAGTTCTGCTGCAGACTTACTCTATGTGATGTATGGGTTATGCTATTAACCCAGATGGATTCTCTTCCCACCAAAGTCTTGCTGTATTGTCCTAGCTAGAGTGCAGCAGCATTACAGCTCACTTCAACCTCAGATTCCTGGGTTCAAGCAATCTACCTTCCTCAGCCTCCTACAGGCATTCACCACCATGCCCCTCTAATTTTTTCTATTTTTAGTAGAGACAGGGTCTCAGTCTTGCTCACTCCTGAGCTCAAGTGATCTCCCCATGTCAGCCTCCCAGAGGGCTAGGATTACATGTGTGAGCCATGGCACCCAGCACACTTTATGAAATTTTTAAACATTTTTAGGTAAGCTATAATGGTACAATGAGCATATACATGTATATATATATATACACCTTATATAATCACCAATTAGCATCTTGCCACAATTACATGCTTTGCAAGTGCTTTGTTTTGTGCTTTCAGAACATTAGGACTTCACCCTAAATATTCAGCATGCATCTTATTAGAACATACAACTATCAAAATCATGAAATTTAACATTGATACAATTACAATAAATAGCCCCTATTAAAATTTCCCTGATTGCCTCAATATCAAAGGGCTTTTTTTCATGTAGGATCAAAGTAAATAATTTGTTTACCTAGGAATAGTTTGTCTCTTTGTCAGACCATTTGTTTATTGACCCTTGGTTTGGATTCACCTTACTATTTCTTTGTGTTTAAAGTCTGGTACACATCAGTAGAAACAGTACATAGATAGGTCCTGATCAATACATGGCATATCAATTTATTAACAGTATGAAAGAGAACAAACATCTTATTTTCCCTGAGAATTGATATGCTGTTTGCTCTATTTCTTTCATACTATTAATAAGTAATCTGTAAGGGTGGTTTAATTTTTAAGTACACTTACAGTAGAGGTTCTAAAGCAGCAAGGAAGCAGTGGAAATAAAAGCAAAATTCTTCACAGATAGTGTGCATGAGAAGATTGGGCACGAAGAGAGAACCCAAATTTTGGAAATAAACCATTTCAAGAAAAGACTCTTTGGGCCAGGTCTGTGATGGCATTGGGCTAACACCTGTAATCCTAGGAACACTCTAGGATGCCAGAACAGGTGGATTACCTGAGCTCAGGAGTTCTGAAACCAGCCTAAGCAAGAGCGAGACCCCCATCTCTATTAAAAATAGAAAAAATTAGCCAACTATGGTGGTGTGTACCTGTAGCCCAGCTACTCAGCTGGAAGAAGGGTCGCTTGAGCCCAAGAATTTAGAGATTGCTGTGAGCTCTCATGCCACAGCACTCTACAAGGACAACATAATGAGAAGGTCTCAAAAAAAAAAAGGACTTGGCACCTGTAGCACAGTGGTTATGGCCCCAGCCACATACACTGAGGATGGTGGGTTCAAACCTGGCCTGGGCCAGCTAAACAATGATAACTGCAACAAAAAATAGCCAGGCATTGTGGCAGGCGCCTATAGTCCCAGCTACTTGGGAGGTTGAGGCAAGAGAATCACTTAAGCCCAAGAGTTGGAGGTTGCTGTGAGCTATGACACTACAGAACTCTACTGAGGGCAACATTGTGAGACTCTGTCTCAAAAAAAAAAAAGACTTCACCATTTCAGATACCACTGCAAGTCCTTTCTCTTCTCCACTTCTTAGGCTCCTTTGTTAAAAGATGTGTCCTCCCCACTTTCCTGGCCAAAATGACACTCCCAGGAACAAATATGATACAGGAACTATAGGGCCACTCAGATTACTCTTCCCTTCTACCTCCACTCATTACAAATGTCACCTATATTCCAATATTTAACTTGACTCTGTTAAGAGCTGGGAAAGGTTTGAGATCATGAAGAAAAAAATGCCTTCATTTTTCAGAGAATCTGAAGATAAGTTATATATTCTGTTCTCACCATATAATAGCATATGATTTTTATATTACAGGATGTTCCTTAATGCTGAATGGTCATGGCCCTATTTAAAAAGCTGCCTCCTTGATGAAGGAACTAGCATCCCCCCCAACTCCACTCTCTAATCTCTTCCACTAGATACTACCCAGTCTTTGCCTCTAATGTACTGATTACAATTCCAAATGCAAAGATAGGGAATTTGCAGTAACTAGGCAAGGAGTATGGGGGGCTACGGTTAACCTGCCTGGGTCTGCAATATTGTAAGTTTCCAGAATTCAAAGGCTAACAAGCAGCAATCCTACCTGAGATGTCATTATCATGCTTACAGCAGAGTGAGTCACACAGAATAAAGCCTGTGAGCTGGTGTAGAAAGCTTGTAAAACCTTCAGTGTTAAACTCAAAAAATTTAAATAAGCAGGAAAGGTAAAGCAAGGCAACCTTATATAAAAAGCAGGAACCTGGGGTAAGAAGAATGAAATAAGGACGCTCTTGGGATACTGATTCCTAATCAGTAGGTAGTGTTTATAACTATTAAAGATAGTGCTACTCAGTGCAGTCAATGCACATATATAGAGTGAACACATGCCAAAAATTACAAAATGGAACCTAAGGAATAGATTCCATCTTGAGAAGTCATTTCTTGGAGATGTGCCCCACCAAAGTCTATGCCTCCCACCCTATGAAAATAGGTAATGAGAGACGGGGCATGGTGGCTCACCCCTGTAATCCTAGCACTCTGGGAGGCCAAGGCAGGAGGATTTGCCTGAGCTTACAGGTTCAAGAACAGCCTGAGCAAGAGTGAGACCTCACCTCTAAAAACAGCTGGATGCTGTGGTGGACACCTGTGAGATGCCAGCTACTTGTGATGCTGATACAAGAGAATCACTGAAGTCCAAGAATTTGAGGTTGCTGTGAGCTGTGATACCACGGCATTCTATACCAGGGTGACAAAGTCAGACGCTGGTTGTCTCAAAAAAAAAAGTAAAAAAGAAAATAGGGCTCGGTACCCATAACTCAGTGGTTAAGGGTGCCAGCCACATACAGCTCGGGTGGCGGGTTCAAACCCAGTCCAGGCCTCCTAAACAACAATGACAAGTGCAACAAGAAAATAGCTGGCATTGTGGCGGGTGCCTGTAGTCCCAGCTACTTGGGAGGCTGAGGCAGGAGAATCGCTTAAGCCCAAGAGTTTGAGGTTGCTGTGAGCTGTGACACCACAGCACTCTACCAAGACAAAAAAAAAAAGTTAATGAGGTCACTGTATGATATAATGTATTGGACATTGAACATGGGAGTTGGGAAGCCATAAACTAGCTGTGTGACAGAGCAAGTCCCCTTCACCTTTCTCATGTATGAAAAGGAAGTGCTATCTTCATCTCCCAAAGTATGCACAAAGTTGATAAAACATACAAAAAAGTATTCAAAGACCATACAAATGCAATTACATAATTGACATCACTACTTAATGCCTCATAAGCAATCTCAAGCTTTATAGGCCCAGGATGAAATTCTTAACCATGCTCCCCAACCTGCACCTCACCTTTCCCATCTCAGTAAATGTCAGCATTTCAGTACTCGGAGCCCCATTCTTCTTCCTCATCCATGTCAGTCATCATCCCGTCCTATCCATTCTTAGTCCTATCCATTCTTATCGTAACGTATATTATTATCCATTCACTTCCATCTGCACAGTAACTTTAGGCGAAAATCGTCTCTCACATGATACTGAAGAAGCCAAAATGGGTCTCTACACCTTCTCTTGTGCTCTCTCCAATTCAAGACACAGCTTTAATCATTTTAAGCTATCCATCTGTTCTTAAGAGAAAAATGTCAAAACTTCTAACCCTGGCTTTAAAGCCCATACATAATCTCTTCCCCTGCTCCTTCCTCACCACTCTCCCCACTCCTGACCTTGCTCTTACAAGGAACTACACTTTTGTAGTTCCTCAAATGTGCTCTGCTCCCTCTTAAATTCCTACTCATCCTTTGGGTCTCACTTCTGAGTTGGGCCCCCTGTAATACACTCTGAGAATACCCTGAAGTACTTAAGTATTTGTGCAATAATTTTATTATACAAAAGTTTAAAATTACAAAGGGTTAGAAATCTAATTAGCGATAAGCTCCACCAATGAAGGCACACTTTCTTTCTTTTTTTCTTTTTTTTTTTTTTTTGAGACGGAGCCTCAAGCTATCCCCCTGGGTAGAGTGCCATGGCATCACAGCTCATAGCAACCTCCAACTCCTGGGCTCAAGCAAGTCTCCTGCCTCTGCCTCCCAAGTAGCTGGGACCA